>PVKW010001270.1:19832-37332 GCA_004027895.1 Orientallactaga bullata
TAGGGCTGGAAAGATGGCTTAGGGGTTAAGGCGCCTGCCTCCTAAGCCTAAGAACACTGGTTCCAATCTCCAGGTCCCACGTTTAGCCAGATGCAAAGTGATGCAAGGGCGCAATGCCACACTTGACCACAAGGGGGCGCACACATCTGGATTTCATTCGTAGCAGCTGAGACACTGCCGGCGCACCCATCTCTGTCTTCCTCTCTCTCTCTCTCTCTCTCTGTGTGTGTGTGTCTCTCTCTCCAAAAAATAATAAAAAATTAAAAAGCTTAAAAAAATAAAATAAAAGGTGAACAGCATTTCCTGAAAGATGACATCTGACATACACATGCTCCTGCATACACATGTGCACCTATACTCACAAATACACATACAACAGATAGATGATAGATAGGTAGACAGATAAATAAGTACACAGTTACCTTATTTAATACTGATGATTAAAGGCCTGTTGTACCCAAGGTACTATGGAAAGTGCTGGAACTAGAGCCCCGAAGTAAATTAGCAAGTGCCTGCCTTCTTGGTGCTGATATTTCATTGGGGGCCACTCACTAGCCATGGACAAAGCCCATCATGTGTCATTGGAGGTGAAGCTGATTAAGAGAGGATAAAGGGCAGATACCATGGGAATGGGGAGTGTGCTGTCTGGACAAACTGGCAGGAAGTGCCTCTCTGCACCAAGGTGACGTTAATACTGGACTCAGCATGAAATGATCTGGGGAGAAGTTCACCTCGTGGGTCGGATAGTGGAAGACAGTGCCAAGTCCCAACACTGGAGCCTTCTCCAAACAAGAGAAACAGCTGGGAGGCAGCGCTAGTGGAGCAGATGTAGCTGTAGAACTCAGGTGAGGAACAGGGGCCAGTAAGGAGGGTCTTCAGGAGGTGCAGGAGCAGAGAGACAGACCTAACCGACTCACGCAGGATCATTTCAGCCGCCACCCTATTCACCAGATACCAAAAGCAGACACAGGTCGACCACTCAGGAGCCTGCCGCATCCAAAGCTTTGGGTGACTCGGAACAGCTGTGTGGTGGAAGGGATGGGGACTGGTCCCATCCCGAGGGAGCAAGCCAGGATCGTGAGTGGGGAGTGGGGAGGGGAGAAAGGGGAGTCTACTAAAGACTCTGTGCAAATCTGACGGCGTTTATTTTGGTCAAGAGTTCTCCCATCCTCTCTTCCGCTTTTCTTCTTGATCATATGTGAGGGCTTTACTGAAAATAGCCAGTCTGTTGTTCTTAGAGCCAAAGTGGAAGCCAGGGAAAGTGTTTGGAAGCTGTGATTATTCTAGAATTTACTGCAGGGAAAGAGGCCACCCTTTTCCAAGACATTTCCTGAGCCTTAGAAATAATATCCTCCTCTGCCTGGCTTCCACCCCTGGGGGCAGAGCGATGCCAAGCCACAGGTGAACATGGAGTCAGATGACGGCTCCATTTCCACCACCCCGTGTCCCCCAGCTCCATGTCCTGCTCAAGGGCCACATCCTCGCCACTGTGTGGTCTCAGGCACATTTGCTTCCCAGAGTTTAATTGTCTCATTAGCAAAACAGACCTAATAAAAGGACCCATCTCATTGAGTCTTTATGAGGATAGATTGAGATAAATCAGATAATATGCTTAGCACAGTGCCCCATACATAGTAAGTGGTCAATAAATTTGTGTCATTACATTAACAAGTTAATAATCCAAGGTAGGCCTTGGTTTCCTTATTGGTAGAACAGGGATAATAACATATCAGAGGACTGGTTGGGAGAAAGAAGGTACTGGAACCAGAAAAGCACCTGGAACAGGCCCTCGTAAACAGTAAGTGCTCACTAAATGCGAAGCGATCCAACTCATCACCATGATGGTGGTGCATCTGCAGGGAAAGGACTGCAGAACTTTACTCCAGTGGAAACTTCTAGTAGCTGGTTCCTCTGTACAAGACAGCCAGGGTTTCCTACAATTGTGCTGAAGGAAGAAAGCCAGCGTTGAGTAGTTTTTAACCCCTGATTGTCCCATCATGGACTGTCAAACCCAGTAATAGTTGTATGTATGATGCATGTGTATTTCTCTGTCTCTCTCTCTCTCTTTCTCTCTGTGTATGTGTGTGTGTTGCATGACACAGCACCCATGTGGACATCAGAGGACAAACTTGGATGTCTGTCCTTACCTTCCGCCTTGTTTGAGGGATGGTCTCTGTTGTCTGCTACTGTGGACACCAGGCCAGCTGGCCTGAAGCTTCCAGGAATTCTTCTGTCTTTATCTCCCATCTCACTGTAGGGTGCTGACATTACAGATGCTTGCTACTATGTCTGACTTTTGTTTGTTTGTTTGTTTTTAACTATTTATTTACATGGGGAGGAAGAACAGGGGGAAATGGGGAGCACAAGGGCCCCTAACCACTGCAAACAAACTCTGGATGCATGTACCACTTTATGCATCTGTGCATCTGGCTTTACATGGGCCCTGGGGAATCAAACTTAGGTCATGAAGCTTTGCAGACAAGCTCCTTAACCACTGAGCAATCTCTCCAGTCCAGTTTTTTTTTTTTTTTTTTTTTTTTTTTATTAACATGGGCTCTGGGGATCCAAACTCAGGTCTTCATGCTGTATAGCAAGCTTTTACTTATGGAGCCATCTCCCCAGCTTGCTCATGATAGTGTCAAGGGCATTGAGATACCATGTCAGTAGATGTATAAGCTCCCTGATTACATCAAAAGGAATGGCTTGTTTTGGTGTTCCCCTAATTTTCACACATCTCTCCATGTTTATCAGAAATCATGGGCCTCAGACTTGGAGACTTTAATAAGGAACAATTCCCCGGGAAAACACTCGATTATGATCTAGTGTTTTTGACTTGTTATCAGTTGATGGAAGCGACCCCAGATTTCATTGACCGTGATCTGTAGTGACAGGAATGTTCTGGTTTAAAATAAAATCACTTGTCAGTAACACGGGGAATTGTTTTAAAGAAACATGAAAAGAAGTTGATGCCTGTGGACAACATGTGGGAACATCGTGGACGCCTGGTCGCAGGCACAGCAAAGGACTGAGCAGAACGGGCTGCGAGTGGGAGCTGCTCAGTCACACCCAAGTCCACCAACTCCCGGAAGACAGAGGCTTTCATTAAAACTTCAAAACACTTTAAAACCCGGAAAGAACCTCCCCTCTCAGGATGTCAGAGGGAAACTCCAGAGCTTTCTCTTTTCACAGGAAGTTTGAAACTGTATAAGGCCTGGGGTTGATGTGCAGGCTGGCGTTGGGAGCAGAGCGTGGTTCTAGAGTTTTTCTTCGGTGCACTCAGCACTCGAAGGACTTGTGACAGTGCAGGCTGGCAGATCACCAAGTTCAAATGCAGAGATTCTGACTGCATAGGATGGGAAGAGGCAGGCCCTAAATCTGGGAATCCACATAGAAACATTCACTGTGGCCTTGAATTTAAAGATACATGTATGCATAGACGTAGATACGATTCTCATAGCTCAACAAGAGAGATATAAATGTAGCAGTTATGCTCTCGTTACTGGGACAAAATATCCCACCAGTAGATACATTCAAGTCACTACAGTAAGCTATGTAAAAATAGATATTCTCTTGTTCTTCCTTCTTCCCCCCCCCCCCGCCCCGTGCGCTCTCTCAGCTTTTAGTCAACAGAAAAAAAATGGACAAAGCCCTTCTCCTTGCTTGTCCTACGTCATGACGACTGCATATGTTTTTAGAAATGGCAGGAAGTGTTGCATTTCAACAGGGAATGCATTTTGTCTTCCTGACCACAGCACCGAACATCAGAACCCCAGAAATACACTCAGTAATGGAAAAAAAAAAAAAGCTTGGGGTAAAAAAAAGCTCAGTAGTAGAATGCTTGCCTGGCATGAGTAAAACCCTGGGTTCCACCCCCAGCACCATACACACACACACACACACACACACACACACACTCCGATGAAAAGTCAAGACCATAAATGGACATACTAAAAACCATATGGTGACAATGATGAACACGAAAGGAATCAAAATCGTCACTATGGCCACCCCGTTCTGCCGTCTGAATCCAAAAGACTAGCTTAGTGGCTGGTTCACTTTCCCAGCATTAAGTCTGTGCAGGTGCTTTGCAGAGTCTCTTCAATGTATCACCCCACAAGCTGGGTACTGATGGCATCAGCCCATTGAATAGATACAGAATTTCACCTTTGGAAATTCCAGATCGCTTGGCTAAGGTCACATGGGCTTTTCAATGGGGTATGGAAACTTGGCCCTGTCCATCAGACACCCAACAAAAGACAATAACTTATTTGCCAACAATCACACAAATAAACCTTCGCAATCCAGTAAGATGTATGGGGGGGGGGGCAAGGGCATAAACTGAAATTCACTATTTTCTTTAGGGTGAAGAAAGGCAAGTGTGTCAAAAAGAAAGCAAATAACAAACAAACAAAAGATGTTTCTGTTTATCTGAATTACAACACTGTCTTTAAAACTTGAGCCTATGACAATTACAAAAAAAAAAAAAAAACATAGAAAGGAATTTACAAACCTCTTGCACTTCCCACCACAGCATGTAGCTAGGTCTGTTTTTTTTTGTTTGTTTGTTTTGTTTTTGGTGTTTTTTTTGTTTGTTTGTTTTGTATTAAACATAAGTAGAAAAAGCCAGCATAGCCCACCTGGGGTGGGTCACCGAAGACTGAGCACCCCCAATCTCACAGCTTCTCTGAGGGTACGGCCTGAAATCAGACAGCACTCAGCTGTCTCTCATAAATCTCTTGTGGGCTCCATGGCTCTCCCTGGCCGTCAAACCTATGGAATCCGAAGGGTGACGATGCTCTGTTATTTATTTTCACAAGTGTAAAGCCACCCCTGCACCTTCCCTCTTTCCACGCCTCACATCGTATGTATGGCCACGCTGGTAAAGATGTCTCTTACATGGAAGTATTTAATTGTAGGTGACACACACTTGAACATGCTGAAACACGGAGAGGGGAACAGATGACTGTGACACTGGAGGTCAGAATGCAGAGGGAACGCAGTTTACAACAACAACTGTGATGGGCTCTCTTCTGAAAATAAAATTGACGTTGCTTTTTAGATATTGTTGATGGTGAGCTTCATTTTATTACAATTTATGAATTTTTGTGGCTGGCATTTTAAAACAAACCTTTGTAACAATACAAAGTTTGGCAAGATGGTTCCCTTGAGGTTACTCTAGTGAGAAATTAAATGAAATTATCAGCCTATTTTATTTTTAACGTTGATATTTTCTTTGTTGGTGTTGGGTAGGAATAGGCACTCAGGAGGAATACAATTGACAAAGAACTATTAAAAGTAAGATGATCAGATAGGCGTGATGGCTCACACTTGAAATTTCAACACTTGAGAGACTGAGGCAGGAGGATTACCATGAGTTTGAGTCCAGCCTGGGCTTTATAATGTGTTCCATAAATTAAAAAAAATAAATAAAATAAATAAGGTGAGTTTATTGTATTTGGTCAATAAACATCAGATATGAAGGCTGGAGAGAAGGCATAGGGTTAATACATTTGCCTGTGAAGCCTAAGGATCCAGGTTCGATTCCCTAGGACCCACATAAGCCACATAAGCACCAGGGGGCGCATGCGTCTGGAGTTCGTTTGCAGTGGCTGGAGGCCCTGCGACATCCATTCTCTCTCTATCTGTCCCCGTTTCTCTCTCTCTTTCTCTCTCACAGAAATAAACTTCAGATATGCATCAATTACATTTTTAATGAATTTCAATCCTTTTAGAATCGCAAGCTTGCATCCCTATGCATCACCCCTGTGGAACTGACATAAGGGGAGTCTTCCTTGGAGGAACTCCTGTGAACATCTAAGAAATGGATCCTAAGAGCAGTGCTCGGTGCTCAGCAAGCAGGCAGCAAATACTGCCGTTTTTCCTCTTTCCCCAGAGACAGAGTTTGCCATGCACATTTCCCAGTATGTATTGTACTGTATACATATCTGTGTAGGTAGGAGCATTATTATTAATTTGTATATTTAAACATTTGTTGTAAACAGTTTCATAGCATATTTTGCAAAAAAATAAAAATAAAAACTTTAACTCTAAATTTGAGAGAGAATAAAACTAGGCATAATCAATTCCTGTTTCTATGATTTACAGTGTTTTACCAGAAGAATGTATACTTTATTAACTTATTGGTTCTTCTGTAAATAGACACTAAGCATGTTTTTTTTTTCCACTAACACACACAATCCTGTTTTGAGTATTCTTGGGAATTTTTATAATTGTCACTTAAATAATTTATGAGGAGTAAAAGAGCTGTGAGAATCTGACTGCATTTAGCAAGAGGATCAGTTGAGAGAAATCAACGTTATTGACACAGCTAAGATTTCGCACTGTGAACCTTTCCTCATGTCTTTATTGAGATTTGCATGAAGCTCTGCAACCAGAAACCTAACAGGTTAACTTAAAGTGAACCGAGGATAGATACCCTCTACCAATAATCTCAAGTTTGAGGCCAGCTTGGGCTACATGTCAAGACCCTAACCAAATAAATAAATAAATAAATAAATAAATAGAAAAAGTAAGCATGTTGGGCCCATCCACATCCTGTCATGGATGATGGAGGAGGGCATGAGGCCCCAGCTCACCCTCAGGAGTTATTGGCAGTTAATGGTAGCTAGTGGCTGGAAGCCCTGGTATGCCCATTCTCACTCTCTCTCTCTGTGTCTCTATTTATCTGCCTCTTTCTCTCTCTCTCTCTCTCTTGCTCACTCACTCTCAAGTGAATAAATAAATAAATATTTTGTAAAAGTTTTAAGAAAAGAAGTGGGAGTCAGCTATGAATACAGTTTGCATTTCATATTTGTCATGAAAAATGTTACTAGACACCTGCCAGTGGGACAGGAAGCCAGAGACAAGGAAAAGAGAAGCTTGGCCAACATAAAAAGAAGTTAGTTTGGGGCTAGAGAGATGGCTCAGTGGTTAAGGTGCTTGACTGTGAAGCCTAATGACCCGTGTTCGACTCCCCAGATCCTGCATAAGCCAGACACACAAGGTGACACATGTGCAATGTCGCATATGCGCACAAGATGGCATATGAATCTGGAGTTTGATAACAGTGGCTGGAGGCGCACTCTCTCTCTCTTAAAAAAAGGCCAGTCTGTTGGGCTTGCCCCCCTCAAAAAAGTATGTTTGACCTTAAAGTTTAGAGTGGATTGTCTTCAGAGAGAGATTGAGGGCTATGGCTTGTTCAGGCTCCTCCACTGGTTGTGAATCCCTCTTGGATGGGTGGGCCACGGAAGGAAAGACTTTGATTTTTGTCTGTGGTGAAAGGTGTGTCCCTGATCATAGTCTTAGAGTGGAATATGTTAAATGACTAAACTTCATTTTAGTGCAGTTATACAAACATGTCTTTGGGGGACACTGCTAGGTGTGGAGGGGTACAAAAGAAATAGGAAGCATTTGATTGTGATCCAGAACTAGGGAGGTGGAGACAGAGGGAACAGGAGTTCAAGATCATCCTGGGCTCCAAGAGATCCTGTCTCAAAAAAAAAAAAAAATTGCAAACAAAAAAGATATAGGGCTGGAGAGATGGCTTAGCAGTTAAGTCACTTGTCTGACAAACCAAAGGACCCAGGTTCGATTCCCCAGGACCCACATAAGCCAGGTGCATACATCTGGAGTTCATTTGCAGTGGCTAGAGGGCATGGAGCGCCTATTTTTTCTCTCTCTCTTTCTCTTTCTCTCTCAAATAAATAAATAAAAATATATACATTTTTTAAAGTAATAGAAATTGGACAGGGCCCCAGGATTGAGAAGGTTGCATATGGTTCCAGGAGGTTTTCCTAACGCACCCTTAGAAGTGGGGCGGGGGTGGGTGGGCACAGGGTGTACCAGTGTACCGTGGCTGGAGGTCATCTGCTGTTACCAGTATGTATGAGTTAAGTAGTCTGTGTGTATAGTCTTGAGTGTGCACGTGCCCTGTGGTCTATTTTCATGTCCTTCTGTGTGTGTTGTGACACGTGCTTCTCGCACGGTTGGGTGAGCTCTGTGGTGGTGTTCGTGTCTTGGGGATGGTTCTATGTGAACCTTTATGACACGGTTGTCATGTTTTGGTGGACCTGGCACGCACACTATTCTTGCCAAGGCCGAGCTGCCCGTGGAATTGGGACAGAGCTCTTTAGTCATGCTCATAGTGAGTGCCCTTCCCTGGACGTGCACCTGTGCAGTGCACCCCGTCTCGTAGACAACGGCCCTGGGAGAGAAGAAAACCAAACCATAGCTACAGAAATGTTCCTTTAAGAAAACCCAGCCTAGGAGGGAAAAATATAAGAGCCAGAGAGTTCCAGAAAGTGAGCTCCAGACCCTACTATATTGGATGGAGTTTCCATTTCCTCACCTATCTCCCTCCCCAGGCTGCATGCACTATTATGTCAGGGGTTCATCTCACAACGCATGGGGACTATTGCACTGGTGGTGAACAATGTGTGTGTTTTGATCAAATATATGAATGAATGAATGAATGAATGAGTGAACGAATGAACTTATCCCATATGCACTTAACCTAGGTTGTTCATGCCCACAGGGCCGAGAAGCATGCGTCTTTAAGAAACATAGTTGAATGGATAAATGAACTCTCACACATTATCCACACAACTTTGGCTTACCTCAGAAGCAGGCTGGCAATGGTAGGAAGGCACTTCCCCGGTGGGGTGTTTATTCTTCCTCTGTGGACCCCACAGGAGCGTCCTGTCTCTTGTCCCTGTGGTTTAATTACTGTTCTTTAAGATCCGCGAGGCCGCCCTTCTGTTTACTGTCAAACTGTAGCTGCAGATGGAGAGAGCAGCACTGGAAACTCCTCAGAACCCAGGTATAGGAATTTCCCTAAAGATGGTTTTTTTTTTTTCTTTTGTTTTCTTTAAGAGAGGTGAAAGGAAGGTGGAAAAGTTGGGGGAATGAGTTTCCGAGACTTGCCAAACACACAAGCCAACACACTCGCCTTGCTGCTTGCATAAATGTTTAATAAGTTTTATCATCTTGTGAGGAAGGTTAAACAAATGTGAGTCCTTTGAGGAATTATTTACTGGAAGCAGAGTTACAGCGTCAACATCTGTGTTTCCAATCACTTAGATGAGAAATACATCAAATAAATCACGAGCAAGTTCCACAAAGCAACTTTTAGATCACCATCTCCCGACAAAGAATAAGTAAGTCACTCCTTTAGTTACCCTCTCTATTGGAATTTAGATTTTTTTTTTTGTTAGACTTCTCTCTTTTTGAAATTCATTTTATTATCTTTCAGGAATAAGCTTTCACATGCTATTTTTTTTTTTTTTTCTGTAGAAGTTAGCACAAAATTATCCACAATAGAAAGACTTAAGAAATTTATCTCAGGGAATCTGGCCATTTCAGCCAACATTCTCATTTGGGAATGGGCTAACAGTTCCAATATATAACGTCCATATAATTTAACCTCATAAATTTATTTTCTTCACAGTGATGTAATGGGAAGGCTGACCTGGAGTTTGTAAGTGTTCCTTGCTTGGTGCATTCCCTGGGGCAGCATAACATGCTAGGCAGGGTTTTATGTGCTCAGATTAAAACATAACGTATCCCTGAATTTCCTGTGGACCAACATTAGGACTATAGCAAACATTTAAGGGGCATAGAGATGTTTTTCGAATAGCTATCCGTGAGCTGTGTCAGGTTTTTTTGTTTTGTTTTACTCACTTTTTTTTTAAAGACACTGATTTTTTACTTCAGAGCATAGACCAAAAGATCACCCACACACCAGAGAAGTTTTGTGCTTTAGTTTGATTAACTACAGTTTGGGTTCTTGGACATACATTTTAAACCTCTAGCTGCAGTGGAGAAAAGGAATTAGACAAATGAATAGGGATGTCCCCCTCCCAAGATAAAAGAGTAGCAATAGAAACTCATGACTTTCTTTATTAAAAAACAAAATAAGGAAAATGATGGGAAGGACTTCCTATAGCTTTCTCAGTTAGGAAAGTAGCAGCTGTGACACATCATGCACTCGGTAAACCGATTTGGGAATTGAGGGGTTTTAATTTTCTGTGAGAGAAACACATGGCAGAAATGAAAGGCCGCCCTCATCCCCCCACATCTAGAGGCGCAGGGAGGTGTCTGCAGGGAGAGACCTGGGCGAAAGTTGACTCTGCTTGAAGATCTTGCAGGGTACAACTCCCACCCCAAGGATGAGAGGAAAGAAACACAGTAACTTCAAGAGGGAAAAAAGGATGGATACCGGAAGATAAATTCCCTGAAGGTTGTATGCTGTATATTTGAGAGTTGTGCTTTTATTCATTCAATGGAGTGTTTTTTAAAAAAATAAATATTTCTAATGCTTTCAAGACTCTGCTGTATGCACCAGAAATTCAGTGTTAGACAAGAGTGCTGACATTAAGCATTGGGAAGAAAGGCAGGCATTCCAGTGGAGGTTTCTGAAGTATTGGAAGGATGAATGGATAGATGGATGGATAGAGGAATGATGGATGGGGAATGGATGGATGGATGGATGATGACTGAGGGATAGGTGGGTGGATAATATATGGTGGATGGGTAGATGGATGGATAGAGGAATGATGGATAGGTTGATGATGGATGGATAGAGGGATGATGGATAGATTGATGATGGATGGATAGAGGAATGATGGATGGAGGATAGAAGGATGGATAGAGAATCATGACTCCCAAGGATGTTTGTTTCTGGTTCTAAATATTGATTTCCACCAAAATTTTTATCCTGGGAGCTGTTGCTATTCCCACTGGCCATGGCTCTTTGTTTCCCCTTCCATGAAATCCTCCCTGAAGCCAGTTCCACCCTTTTCCACGGAACTCGAGTGAGTGGCGACGTGCTGGACGTTCTCAGAATTGCCCGTGGCTGGCCTCTCCAGTGCTCACTGCAGCCCTTAGTGAAATCCACTTCGTTTCTCCAGGTCTCCCCTTTCCCTGCTTTGCTCTGAATCAATCCAACATGAAGCACTCACGTTCCCCTGTGCCAAGACTTTCTAGGTTGCCTTATATACGCCTGACTTCCACAGTCTTTCTCTCACTTGAGGAGGTAGACACACGATTGTCCCTATTTTCTAGAGAAGAAAACAGGGGCGCAGAGCTCTTCGGTCATTTTCTCAAGTGGTAAATATATTTCAGAGTCAAAATCTGAAGCTGGGTATGTTTGGCTCCAAAGCCATATTGAGTCCATACTCTCAGAACCTCCAAGAGCCACGTCTCCATTTTGATAAATCTGGCTGCAGTCTATGATAAACTGCACATCACCTGAGGGACTCCGTGGAGCTCCAGGCTCAGCAAGCGTGGCTCCAGAGACCCAGGGATGGAATGGCACAAGGTCTCTCTCCTGGATGCCATTTTCTTCCTTCTGTCAGAATCCCTATACATGGTGACCACAACGTCTCAGCAGCATTGTCCAGTAGATGTAGCAACTGTCCTCCAAGGACCCTGGAAGATGTTCTGGGATTTCCACTGGACCGTGTGAGTTTTCAGTCTGTGGTCGGCTGGCCTTCTCCACGTGTGCATCCAGGATTGTAGAAGGTGGGAGTAGCTGGTGCCAAACGCCCCATGCAAAATCCAGGTGTATTTCAAAACTCGTGGGGATGAGCACTGGCCTGGCCAAGCTTGTAACTTTATACCATGGACTCCCCGTAACACTGCAGGCAAGAGCTTTAAAGTCAGAAGGACTAAAATTCAAACCCAGGTTTACTAGACAAGTTATTTAAACTTTGTGAGTGAGTGAGTGAGAGAGAGAGAGAGAGAGAGGGAGTGTGTGTGTGTGTGTGTGTTGGGGGGGGCATACGTGCATGTGGAGACCAGAGATCCATATTGGTACCTTCCTATTATTTGAGAAAAGACCATGCAGTGGACTTAGAGCTGACCTATGTGGCTGGACTAGCAAGGCAGCAATTCCCAGGGATCCTCCTGCCTTCACTTTTTCATTACTGGCATTAAAGGTACATACCACCATGCCAGGCTTGGACATGGGCTGTAGGGATCTGAACTCAGGTCTTTATGCTTGTACAGTGAATATTTCAGCCACTCAGCCATTGCCCCAACCCCTAACTTACTTAACCTTTTAAACACTAATTTCTTAATTTAAAAATATCTTTAATATGACATGAGGTCACAGTGTCCTTCCTATCGATTGAATCTCTAGTGTTCAGAGGGCATCTTGGCACATAAGTGCTCCATCAATGCCGGCATAGTGGTTTTAGTGGTGATGGGCAGTGGCCATTTGAGGGATACCTCCTGTAAAGTCTTTATTCACTGGAGGGTCTGAGTCTAACACACAGGGTCTTACAGAGTGAACATAGAAATGAACGGGATGGCATAGCTTTGTCATCCCATCTGCTTGGAAAGCTGAGGCAAGAGGATTGAAAGTTCAAGGCCTGCCTGGGCTATAGAGTGAATTCACGGTCAGCTTGGGCAACTAAATTGTCTCAAAATAGAAAGGGAAAGAGAGGGATGGGAATGTGATGCAGTAGTAGAATGCTTGTCTAGCATGAATGAAGCCTTAGGCTCAACTCCCAATACTTGCGCACACATGCACGCACGCACGCTAGCACGCACAGAAAGAAAATAATTGGTATGTCCCAAATAAGTCATTAGGACCCAAAGAACCACACTGTAAGTTTAGCCCACAGCTCTTTTATTATTTTTTTTTCAGGGCCAAAAGTTCTTCTCAGATTTTTAAGGATGTGATTTATTTATTAATTAGGTGAAATGGGAATTGATGAGCCTGAAATGATAAAGATGCTCATGGTTTTTTTTTTAAAAAAAATGTTTTTGTGTGTCAAGGATGGAAGATGTGGTGTAGTTGAATGGGAGAAAAATGACTGTGTCCATCTGCCAGTGTGGGTAGTGTCCCTCCTGATTTGCACACTGAGGAGGGTCCTTTCGTTTCTTTTTCTGGGGTTGGGATTGTCTAGGAATCACTGGCTGGATGGCCTTTTGCCTTTGTGGAAAGGTTGACACAGTAACATCTGTCATGTACCTGGGTATACAGGCACCTTAAAAAAAAAGCATACACTTTTTTTTTTAAATTTATTTGAGAAAGAGAATGGACATACCAGGGCCTCTAGCCACTGCAAACGGACTCTAGACACACACACCACCATGTGCATCAGGCTTAGGTGGGTACTGCAGAATTGAACCTGGGTTCTTAGGCTTTCCAGGCAAATGCCTTAACCACTAAGCCATCTCTCCAGCATACTAGGCACCTTTGATTGACATCTGTTTTTTCCCTGCCTGGTAGTAGTGTTCCCAGGCTGTGGACACCATTTCTGTGAAGGCAATGATGTGTTCACATGTACAAAAGACACCTTACCTGCAACATGTGTTGCATGTTGTATGTGCGTCTCCAAAGCTAGTGGCTGGTTACTGCTTTTCCAGACCCATGCAGACAGAATAGCCTGTGGCCTTTCTTCCCCAAGCCTGGTCCTTGGACCCATAGGCCCAGCGCCCCTGGGAGCTCATTAGACATGCAGAATCTTGTTTGGTAAATACATTGACACCTGAACAGTTAGCTTCTCATCCCAAGCTCAGAAGCTGGACTCTGCCTCCCCTGTCCTCACTCTGTGACCCGTCTTCCACCTCCTTCCGGTCAAGTCTCCCTCACAGAGGTCAGATCTTGTCTCAAGCCTGTCCTGCTCAGGGAACCCTTCTCTGACCCCTCTTCAACACGTGCCTCATTGCCTTGTGCTTCTTGGCCTTGAAGCCCTGATTCTCAGCTTTGCACGTTCCCGTTCGCAGGCAGCTCCACGCAGACAGTTCAGTTTTGTAAGGTCGGGGACCATGTCTGGTTTCTCGCTCCACGTCCCAAGGCCAGAACATAGCATCCCACATGTGGCAGAAGCTCAATCAATATTTACCCAGGAACCAGATGTGTGTTAACAGGCTGTACAATTAGGAATGCTGTAGGCGCATTTTTGGCTACTCACTTTCTCTCTTCAGGAATCTTCAGAAATTGTCTGTTTATTTAACTCCAGGTCATGAAAGAAAAACAACATAACTTCTACTTAGGAAGAATTTTCTATGTATTAAATTTCTCATTTGCACCTCACAGTATTTTATAAAGTTTATAAATGAATGCACTGAGGCGTACAGCAATGATTTCAGACCATACAAGCAGGGTGGAGGCAGGGCTTTTTCTTTTAAATACTTCATTTATTTATTACAGAGAGAGAGAGAGAGAGGCAGATAGAGAATGGGCATGTCAGGGCCTCTAGCTACTGCAAACAAACTCCAGATGCATGTGCCACGTTGTGCATGTCACTTAGATGGGTACTAGGGAATTGAACCTGGGTCCTTAGGCTTGGCAGGCAAGCACCTGAACTGCTAGGCCATCTCTCCAGCCCATGATACTCCACTCTTAACTGCTACTTCCCAAGACAAGGAGGGCAGGTGTCTTGGGCTCTGCATTGGATTGGCCATGAATTTGGTCCTTCAAATGCACAGTGCTTCCTGTTCCCACATTAGCATAGATCTTTACTGAACACAATGTTGGGATACTGAACATTGCTCTAGGCATGAGGAATACTGGTGGGTATGATATGGCACATTTCAGCTCTTGTGGCACAGAGCCAATGGACATTTCAGATGCCAGGTGTGAGAAGGGTGAAGGGGAAAAAAAAAGTCAGTGGTGACTAAGGGGTGAAAGCTGAGCCAGGGGAACGTCGTATGGTATTGTAGCCCCTCTGTTTTCTTCTTCTTCACTGTGTGCTTTGCACTCAGCTCAAGGCTGGCCATCCAGATCCTTCATGAGAATCCAGTAATGACTAACTGAGGGGAATCTGTCCTTTACAAAGGTAATGAGGACCAGCCGTGTGGTGTACAGGTTTCAATCAGCACTTAGAAAATGGCCTATCTGAGGGGTGGAATTTCTCACCTGATAGCATTGTGCTCTGTTGAGCCACACTTTCTCGAAGTTGGAATCATCACACTTACCCCTAGAACGTGCAAAAGAAACACACACACACACACACAGCTTATTTTGGATTCAAGGATTTCTGGAGAGTGCAAACACTTACTATGTATGTGTCCGTGATTGTTTGTTTTGAGACAGGCCCTTCCTGTGTAGTCCACGCTAGCCCAGAACTTGCTATGTAACTTGACTTTGAACACACGATTGTCCCGCCTCAGCCTCTCACGTGCCAGGATTAGAGGCACCCTCCCCAACACCAGGTTTCTTGAGTCTGAGGTATCTAAAAGTTGGAATGTCCCAGTGTAATATGAACTAGAAATATGGCCTGTCACTCATACACAGTCTTCTTTTGTGCCAGATGGTTTAGCTGACCCCCACCCAGAGAAAAGATGGTACCATCCATGACAATGAAGACCCTAGCTAGTATTTCCCCAGTGTCACGCCAGGTCCTGGGCTAGACTCTCAACACTCTTTTCCTTTTCACAGCTGTTCTAGGAGACATACCTTATTTCTTACTGAATTCTCTTCTAGAAATTTCCGAAAAAGGTTCAGATAAATCTCTGCTGTGTTTTCAGTCAGATGCTGACCAACCTTGACCACACTATGCTACCTGATTTTATGCCATCACTTTAACTTCTCCTCACTTTTACTTGCTGTATTTTAGAAAGTAAATGTACAGTACATTAAATACATTAAAACTGCTTTTTGGATGTTCTCCCTGAATCCAGTGTAAAGGAAAAATATACAATGGTCTATTTGAAATCATTCTTTTCCAAAAGTAAACCAAGCAGATAGTATGGAAATAATATAAATTAATATAAAAAGGATAAACACCGGTTTATAAATGAGACCTGTAGTCAAAAGAAAAACTAAGGGCAGAGATTTAAAACCTAGGATGAAGCTGGGTGTAGTGGGTCATGCTTGTAATCCAAGAACTCAGGAGGCTGAGGTACAACGTGTGTCATGAATTCGAGGCAAACCTCAGGGAGCTACAAAGTGAGACCCTGTCTCAAAATAAGAAAGAAAGGGAGAGAGCAAAGGAGGAGAGAGAGGGGTAAAATATAACTGTAGTTCTTTCTACTTTTTAAAATGCTGTGACCTTAGGTTTCTTGGAATCCTTGTTTTGGAGAACCTTTTGCTCCCTGGAGGTTTTTTTTTTCTGGTTTTGTGATTCTATACAGAGTTTCGTGGCAGATAGTGACCCAAAGAGGGTACTCTACGAGTGCCTGGGCTGGGGCTGCTGTCTTCCTGTGTTTCCTTCTGCTGACTTACAAAGACAGATGAGTGTCCTTCCAACAAGTTCAGAGGTTTGGCAGGGAAATCTCAGAGGCGCTGGGGTTCAGCCAGGGGTGCGACACAGGGACAGCGATCTGATAATTACTGCTGCTATTTTAAGACACAGATAGCAGAGACAGAGCACACTTGGTGAAAAATCGCATTAGGACCATGGAAAAGGGGGCCCCAGGAACTATGTGAACCCCCCAGAGGCCAACTTGAGGTTCACTGGCCTGGGCTGTGTATCTGTGTGTCTGTGTGCATCTGGAGGATGTGCTAATGTTTTCTAATGCAGAATATTTTGCCCTTTGTGGTTGAAGCTCCAGCCCCACAGCCTAGAGACAAACAGGAAAGTCTGTGCTAATCTTTACAGGAACACATCAAAGGTAGTTTCTGGCACCAGTCAAAATGGATATCAAGCAAGGAGAAAGGATTGTGAGGTATTCATGACCCTTTTGACAAATGGGTATTATAAGCACATTGAGGGAGGAATGATATTTGTTAGATGAGAGGTAAGCAGGAGAGAGGAAGGCTCCTGGCTTTGTCGGGAGTCCTAATGGTAACTATTCCCACCCTTTCTGACTTGCTCAAGAACAGGGAAGCAGGAACCCGGCCTCTTTTACCATCTTTCAGAGGATCTGCTCGTTGAAACTTTTGCTTTTGCGCCAGACTAAATAGAGTCCTAGCTTATCTTCTGTTTTATTTTGAAAGAAAAAGGGCAAAACAGACACAAGAGGAACACTCTTTTAAAAGGGGGTGACATTTCGTGAAGGTTTAACATTACCTCCGTTTGTTCCCTGTCGGGTTTCATAAACAGAGTGTCATTGTGTGGTGACCGGAGCTGTGGTTGAGCGCAGGGCTGTCTGTCTCCAGCAAAAACTCCTGAGCTTTTTGGATGACGTTTCTCTGCTTTGATGGAGACCGGACTGAGTGATATCACTGTGTCCCTTTTATACGGTTGCAAGGAAGTCCACAGAGAAAAACGGAAGTTGTCAACACTAGAACGGAGGTCTTGTTGATGAGACACAAACAGATCCAGGAGGAAAACCTAAGACAGTTTGTCTCCCTTTAGCTCACATCACTTCATGGGACGGCAGACACACAGAACTGGTTGGGCACAAACTTTGTACCACATGCCTGGGGTGGTTATTATTATTGCTTTCTTTGGGTTTTAATTCTTACCCCAGAAAGGGATCAACTGACATTAAGTTAGAGATGACCAAAGAGCCAGGTTTTGCTGGCACAAGCCTGTCATGGAAGCTGCTCAGGAGAGACTGGGAAGAGGTTCCCAAGTTCAAATCCTTCCTGAGCTACAGAGTG
>PVKW010001270.1:42332-148672 GCA_004027895.1 Orientallactaga bullata
AAATGAACACCAGATTGCATGTGCTACTTCTTGCATCTGGCTTTACATATTTGCTAGGGAATTGAACCCAGGCCAGTAGGCTTTGCAAGCAAGTGCCTTTAACTACCGAGCCGTCTCCCCAGCTCACATTGTAAATATTCACACTGGGTGGCAGGTAGGGTGGGGTATGATGGAGCCAACATGTATCAAAACGTGAGACAGGATTTATTTTTCTGAATTGATTAAGGACCTGGGAGAATCCAGGGCAACAAGAATGAGTACCAGACAAATGTTGTGTAGAGAGTTGAAATGTTGTTCATTCCTTCATTTAGATATTTGAGTTCTAAGTCTGTGAATATACTCGGAGGACATTAATGAGCAGAGCTCATGGTTACTGCCTTCATGGTGCCATAACACATAATTACTTAATAATTTTTAATGACCAGTATAATAGCTTGTTTTTTAAAAATTTTTATCGGGAACTTTAATAAATGAACATCCCGTAAATCGGTCACATTCCCATTGGGTTATCCTTCTTTTTCCTCTCTCCTCCACCCCTATTCCTCACTGTGTGTGGGGTGGGGGGGTCAGTCATAACTACCTGGTCACAATGCACTCTTGTTCCTGTGGGGAGTCAAAGTCCACCTTCCCACCCCATGACTCTCACATTCTTTCTGCCCACTGTTTGTTATGATCAGAGCAAAGAATGGTGGAGAGGGTCTGTCTGCCCCAGGCTGAGGGTCAGGTTAGAGACTTCCCTGAGAAGGTAGCGTTTGACCAGACATGTGATGACAAAGCTGGAATTGACCAGGATGAAGCAACCTGTAAGAGAAAGGAACTTCTGCCCCAAGAAGACCTCAAGTGCAAAGGTCCCATGGTTGGAGAGAGCAGTCTACAAGCATGAGAGGAAGTTTGGCATGATTGGATCAAATAAGGTCAAGATGGTGGGAGGGTGGCAGGGAAACCAGATTGGGCCTCGAAGGATCATGGAAGTGTTTGATTTTTTTTTCAAGAGTATTTGTAAGATAGTAAAAATAAGAAAACTTTACAAAAATAGAAATATGTGGATAACACTTCCAAAGAGAAAGATTTTTAAAAAGTGGCAGAAAATATGTGCTGGACAAAGGCATTTTGGTGCCGACTTGCAAAAGAGAGAGATCCTAAGGAATATACTGGAACAAAGAGGGGAACTACAGAATCATTCCAAAAAAAAAAGCATGGTGCATGTCTGCCTCCGTGTGTGTGTGTGTGTGTGTGTGTGTGTGTATGTGTGTGTGTTCATACTTACTAGCAGTATAATCAGACACCTGGTGGAATATTTTCAGACTGTTCTGAGCCTAACAAGGGTGAGTAGCAAAAGTCCAATCTAGATTTGCAGAGGAAAACTAAAATGATTTTTAAATATTAGAACAATACAACACAGAAAGTTGTTGACCTTAAGTCTATCCACAAAATTAATTTATGTCTACTTTGCCAAGCCTTTATTTGTAGTGAAGAAGCAGTTTGAATTGTAAACCAGGAAATCAACAACTCCACTGAACTGGGTGGAAGTTAATACTAATAATCAAGGCTAAAAGGATTTTACTACAATGTACGTGGTTTTTGTGTCTGTGACAGGGTCTCTGTGGTCCAGGCTGGCCTTGAACTCATGATCCACTCTACCCTTCATTTTCCAAGTGCTGAGGACAGAGGACATATACCTGATGGTGTTGACTCTTGATGAGTGAGAGAGTGGGGGCGGGGGCAAATAAAGAAAGAGATTGAGAGAGAGAAAAAGGCAAGGAAGGAAAGAAGAAAAGAAAGAAAGAGAAGGAAGGAAGAAGGAAGGAGAGAACATGCCAGGCAGAGAGATGGAGAGGAAGAAGACTCAAGCTTGTGGTTAGTTCCTGGCTTATTCCTCAGGAATGGCATGGGCAGTGCCACTGTGAAATCACCCACTGCTCACTTCCCTGCACAATAGAAAAAGCCCTTGCTAAGTGGAGAGGCCTCGGACAGGGCGAGGGTGGCTCCTAGTTTAGCTGAGCACCGTTCCCCTGAACACCATGAGGGAGATGTTTGGGGGTCAGGATACTCTGCACAGAGGGGGAAATTAAGAAAGGATTGTAAGGACTTAACCATTATGTAGAAAGGAATTGACATTTGATACTTAAAGCACTTTCAACATGAATGTTGAGAGCAGGGCTCAGGGGCACCGCTGTAACGCGGAGGACAGGCTGACACAATGAGCAACTTCAGGAGTTTTAGGAGAAAAGTCGTCGACATCAGGACCAAGTCAGGCAATTATTTTCAGTCTGAGAAATAGAAACAGTTGCATAAACGTGCCAGATTTGTCTAAGTCAAAAGTTTGAGGGGATTCTGAGGAGAGAAAGTTTCTTAAACTCACATTTGCAGGATATTTCATGGAAGATCTGTTTCCATGTAGCTAGGATGGGAAAAGTACGGTCATGATGGTTCACCTCCAACACCATTTGGGATAATCACAGCAAAGGACTGGAAACTTTTCTGTACAAAAAAAAAAGAAATGTTTTATTGTTTTATTTTCGTCTTTCCATTTTGCTTTCTTCCCTACTTTCCTTCCTCCCTTCCTTCCTTCCTTCCTTCCTTCCTTCTTTCCTTCCTTCCTTCCTTCCTTCTTTTCAAGGTAAGGTTTTACTCTAGCCCAGGCTAACCTGGAATTCACTCTGTAGTCCCAGGTTGTCCTCAAATCACAGAGATCCTCCTACCTCTGCCCCTGGAATGAAAAGCATGCCCCACCACACTCAGCCTTCCTTCCTTCTGTTGTGCAACACAGTCTCTCGTGTATTTCAGGCTGGCCTTGAACTCACTATGAAACTTTGGATGACCTTGAACTAGTGATCCGCCTGCCCCAGTCTCCCAAATGCTAGGATCATAGGTGTGCACTGCTACACTGTGTAGTATCTTCTGACCCAGTTCATGGTCTCCTGCCACCCTGATCAGAAGGGACTCGATCAAATGACTCCACCCTCTACTGCCCACCTCACATCTGTCCTCTTTGTGGAATGCCAAGCACGTGTCCACAAGACCAGTCACTCAATACCTGTCACTGAATGTCAGATGCTTTCCCTCTGGGTGGAACCTGGAAGTCCAAAGTCCTAACCAGACGCAGGAGTCCTTTGCACCCTTAGGTGACCGTCTTCCTGTGGCCTCGCCCCATGACACTACATCCCACTGCAGAAGAAGAAAGACCGGTCTCGAACATTTCCCTATTTAGATCAGATTTTCAAAACTGCCCCTCAGACCTCCATGGCTGAATACACACTTCTAAAGGAGGAATAATCAAGTCATAAAACAAAACAAATCAAACAACAGAAACCTTCCTGGTCACTTGGAACAGGAAAGGTGGCCATGCTGCCCAGGGGCCAGCGGTAGCTCTGGCCGTATTCTATGTATAGTGGAGCTCTGACCTTCAGAGGGGAGGCCAGGCCCATGGAATCTTTTGCTCAGACACTGCGTTGGAAACAAAACACAAGGAAATTCTGATGTGCTCGGTGGTGATAAACCAAGACATGTCACATGAGGAGAAAATGACAGCTTTAGTGCTGAAGTGATTATTTTTTTAAAAAAAGCAAATTAACTACCAGTGTGGCCCTGTGTGTGCACGAAATGACTTTATTGCAATGTAAATTGAAGACCTAGAACATAGTTTAGGAGTGTCAAACCTGAGAAGTTGAAGATTTCCCTCAAATTGCTACTAATGATATCCTTCCAATTTTATTAGTCTTATATTTTCAGCCACCTGAAAGCTCTAGCCAGAACTTTCTTTTCCCATTATATTGTCTCTGTAATAGTCACTTAGCCACACACAAAAAACGTCATATTTATAACTTAATCAAATCTGGCCATTTAAACAGAAATACAAACAAAACTAGGAAAATCAAAAAGTGAATATCATATTAGATCATATTTGCTCTTGAGCTGCGTTTATTAATGTCTCCTCCATAGCTCAGGGAGGGAAGCACGCTGATCAAGCACGGCCTGATTTCTGCTCAGAGAAGCCCTTAGCTCCATCCTGCTCTGCTGTGGTTTGTATTGTAAAGGCGGGACACACGGTGAGCTCTGCAAGGCTAACACATCTCCAAGCTCCCCACCCGGTCCACATCCTCCTCGGCAGCCTCTTCAGGGTTTTGTTGTTGTTGTTCAAGGTAGGGTCTCATTCTAACCCAGGCTGACCTGGAATTCACTATGTAGTCTCAGGGTGGCCTCGAACTCATGGCGATCCTCCTACCTCTGCCTGCCCAGTGCTGGGATTAAAGGCGTGCGCCACCACGCCTGGCACCTCTTCAGGTTTGAACTTCAACTATCTCAGCTGTAGCCAGGAATCTCACTTTTAATACTAAAGAGAAGTTATTGAACATCCTCATTTCCAATGAAACAGTGGCCAGCTCAATACCCCCAAGGATTTCAATAAAACAAGACCAGAAGTGCTCGTGCATCGAGTTGAATCCAGTGAAACTATATGATTGACACAACCAAGACATGAGTGGGTGCTTTGAAGTCTAAGCCAAACGTTGCAGGATGATTCCATATCACACCCGGCAAAGCATCAGCACAAAATACATTTCGGGTTTTTTTCACATATGTATGTGTGGGGGAACATATGTGTATGTGGATGAGTGCACATGTGTGTGCAGGGGGGGCATGTGGGTGACACTCTCGTGTGTGGAGGCCAGAGGTTGCTGCTGGGTGTCTCTCTTCAATATCTCCTGATTTTAAAAAATATTCATTCATTCATTCATTCATTCATTCATTCATTTGCAAGTAGAGAGAAATAGGAAGGAGGGAGGAGAGCTGGAGAGATGGCTTAGCTGTTAAGGCATATGCCTGCAAAGCCAAAGGATTCAGGTTCGATTCCCCAGGACCCACGTTAGCCAGATGCACAAGGGGGCGCACACATCTGGAGTTCGTTTGCAGTGGCTGGAGGCCCTGGCATGCCCATTCTCTCTCTCACTCTGCCTCTTTTCCTCTCTCAAATAAATAAATAAAAATAAAATATTTTTTTAAAAATGAAAGGGGCTAGAGAGATGACTCAGCATTTACAGGCACTTGCTTTAAAAGCCTGGGGCTGGAAACACGGCTTAGCAGTTAAGGTGTTTGCCTGCAAAGCCAAAGGACCCAGGTTTGAGGTCCCCAGTACCCACATAAGCCAGATGCACAAAGTTGCACATGCATCTGGAGTTTGTTTGTAGTGGCTAGGGGCTCTGGCATGTCCATTCTCTCTGTCTCTGTCTCTCTCTCTCTCCCTTTCTCCCTCTTTCTCTGTCAAATAAATAAATAAATATTTTTTTAATTTTAAAAAAATAACAGAAAAGAGAGGGGAGGGAGAGAATGGGCATGCCAGGGCCTCTAGCCACTGCAAACAAATTCCAGATGCATGCACCACTTTGCACATCTGGCTTTAAGAGGGTCCTGGAGAACCAAACCTGGGTCATTAGACTTTGAAGGCAAGTGCCTTAACCGCTGAGAAATCTCTCCAGCATTCTCTCCTCGTTTTTTGGTTTTTTTTTTTTTGAGACAGTGTCTCTCACTGAGCCTGGAGCTCACTGATTCCCCGCCCCACCCCCAGCAGCACATTACTCGGTTACAGTGTCAATTCTACCGAGATTGTCAGCTTCCGGTTCAAATTGCTAGGATAAGCCAGAATCCTTCTATCTTACTTACATCATAGTCTCATCGTCTCAGATAATGCCTGTCCTGCCTTGACAAATTCTGGTTGGATGAACAAAGTGTGACATTAGAAAAATAGGAGGGGAATATGACATGGGGGAACCTTGGTTTCATTATTGTAGAAGAAATGGAATCCAAATTCAATGCCATTCCGTCCGACATTCTGGAGTGACAAGATGCAGTTAACTTGCTGGTGACAGTGCTGTGGGACAGTGTAGAAGAGTGAGAATTGAGGGGAGGGGGTAGGACTTCTCTCTCTCACCTCTATTCCTGAGGCTGCTGTGAGTCGCACGTTGCTTCTGTATTAAGGAAACTCAGGGTAGCAACAGCGCCCATCTGTTCTGACAGGATGATTTCACAAAGGTCTGTCCAGAAAGAGAAGAATTTGAAAGGATAACAATAAAAAAGCTCTGATTTCATACGAAGCAGGCCTGCTCTGCTTCTGCCATTCAAGGGCATCTTTGGTCTTGGCTTAGTGATGGAGCGCACCATGACCGAGTTACAGCAAGATCCTGTGTCCAGATCAAACTGCTGGGGCTGTAGCTCAATGGTAGAGCAGCTGCCTAGCATGTGTGCGAGGCTCTGGGCTCCATCCTCAGCACGTCAACCCTTTGGAAGTAACAGGCAAACCACGAGGAGCTCGCAGCATGACTGGCAATCACAGGCTTTATTATGTAGCTGTGCTTAATAGTCTGCCACCTGATGAAGGTCACCAGGCATGGCTCATTTTCCAATTCAGTCTTGGAGACACCACTGGCCAGGACCTCCCTCCCTCTGTCCCCTGTGGCCCCTCCCCCATGACAATTTTTGTCACTGCCCAGAACATCCCTGTCACCGCCATCACTTCCGTGATATCAACAAAAGCACAGCTTCAGGAGCACCAGGTAACTTCACCACGAGCTGCCACCCATTGTGACAAATCCGCCTATATTGAGAATGACTCTTTTAGAAGGGATTATTAGCCAAATGTTAATTGATTCCAGAAAGGACAGCCGTAGAGGTGAGCAGGAGCCTTGGCCTTTCTCCATGACCGTCTCCACAGGCCTCCATCTGTATGGGACTGGAGAAATAGTTTTCCAAACTATCATTGTCAAAAGTTTACTAGCTGCGATATCAAGAAACAGACATATTCTTGTGTGTGGTGTGGTGGCACAGGCCTGTAACCCCAGCTATTTGAGAGGCTGAGGCAGGAGGAAGGTCAGTTCAAGTCCAGCCCAGGCAACTTAGCAAGATCCTGTGTCAAAATCAAGGTAAAGCTAAAAGTGCTGAAGCTGTAGCTCAGTGGTAGAGCACCTGCCTAGCATGTGGGCGAGGCCGTGGGTTCTATCCTCCGCGTGTCAGTGAAGAAAAAAATAATAATAAAGGGAGGGAGGGAGGGAGAGAAGGAGGGATGGAGGGAGGGGGGAGGAAAAGGAGAAGGAAGGGGGAAGAATAGAGGGAGGGTAAGCAAAGGAAGAAAGGAAATGAAAATAAGACACGTAAGTGGGAAAGGACAGCCTATCACCCGACACGCCTGCATGAGGCAAGAGACAAACCATGTCAACTGAGCTGCTCTAAAAAACCGTCCCCAAGCCCCAAGCCCAGCGGCTCAGAACCTCCCAAGTTTGCTGTTTGTTCCAAATTTGCTGTATGGGCCAGGGTTGAAGGGGGTGGGCTTCTCAAGGTGTATAACCATGATGCTGACCTGGGATGAGGCAGCCCTGTGATCATGGTGAAGCACTCAGCACGAGCCTCTGACTCGTGTCGTATGGAAGAAGAGGCCCAGCTGGCCCATCACAGTCACTGAGCTCTAAGGACATAGGGCAGCTGTGTGGTGCCTCTGACTTGGAGGGAGAGAATTGAAATGACAGTGAGTAACCCTGCTCAGCACCCCCTTGCCTAACACACAGTTAAGGGCCTGGGGTGTCTTCACCCTCCCCTGAGTACTGGGCACCACCATGACAATGTGAGCACCTGAACCCGTGCCCATGCCCGTCGCGTTCTTGCCCTTGCGAGCTTCTTGTTGGTTCTGTGATAGCCAAGGCATTGGGATCCTCATTTCTGAAAAGAGACATGGTGTAATTAGTCATCTGTCCAAAATGAGCTCTTCTGCTTTGCCAGACTCTGAGCCCATGAGTTGTAACAATCCATCTGTCCTGCTGAAGTAAATAAATCCCCCAGTCTTTCCCTGCAGGGTTTCCATGGCTATCACAGAATACCTGAGACTGGGTGATTTGTAGAGAACAGAGGTTTGTTTCTTACAGTTCTGGAGGTTGGGAAGTTCAAGAGCCCCAGCATTTGCGTGTGGCCAAGGCCTTCCTTATGCTTCGTGACGTGACATGACGTGGTGTGTGGGGGTCTCACGGTGAAGGTCTTCACGGTGCTTCACAGCACATCAGAGGACGTAATGATGAACCTTCTTATTGCATTGTAGCATGGGAGACATCCCATCCCCACCATGGGGAGACAAAGCAAGTACCCTAATTTAGGTCTTTCTCCACTTCTTGTAAATCCACTAACTCCATTCTGGGGGGCCCCAACCTCCTAACCTCACCTAACCCTAATCACCTCTCAAAGGGCTCACTTCCAAATACCATCAAATGCATCGGGCTTATGTGGGTACTGGGGAATTGAACCTGGGCCCTTAGGCTTCACAGGCAAGCACCTTAACCACTAAACCATCTCTCCAACTCAAGTCTGCATTTTTAAAATAAAATTATGGTCCTTACTTTTGTGAAATCTGTAATTGAATGGACGAGGTAAGCTTTGCCTGAATAGGGTCCTCCTGCAATTAACAAGTAAAATATCACATTCAGACTCACGCATGAGGAATTGACTGGCTGGGGAATCTGAGAAACGAGGTGATTAATAAATACTTCAGGGAAGTTTGCATCTGTATCTATATACATCCTCAAGAACATGACTACTGTCTGTCTGCTGGAGCTGTTAATGGACTTAGGATGTTGGCAGGACAACCCTGGAGCCCCATCCACATTCAACAAGGAAGAAATCATGTCGTTTTCTTGTCTTTCCCAATGATTGTGCAAATAATCACCAGAATCATGCTACTCGACTCCATATGCCCAATTCCCAGGCAAGTCTGTTTTGAGAGCCATAAAACGGGCTGACGGACCGAGCTTGCTTCACCTACTCCACTGTTCCCAGAATCCTGTGGGTATGGAAGGAAAACTAGGGGCTGATGGGAGAAGGAAGTAGGAAGGATTCTGGGAGCTTGGCAGCCAAAAGTCATTCCAAGGAGACACCTGAAAACATGAAGGGACCACCAAGGAGCTTGAAGCACTTGGTGACTCTCACTCAACTTCCAGTGTCCACCAGAAAAAGAAATGTATGCCTGTGTTACCACCAGCCTTTAAATCGGGGCTACCCAAAGTTGTGTTGACCTTGAACACATTCCTCCTTAAGCTTAAGGTCCTCTGAGGAGGATTTCACTCTTGTACCAGACCTGCCAGGCCACTGCCTGCTGACACTCTTCATAAAGAGAGTGAATTCACGGCATTACACTCAGATTCTGAAATCTATGCCAAGATCCTATTTAAAATTTTATTTGTTTATTTATTTATTTATGATTAAAAAAAAAAGAGAGAGATAGATTGAGAGAGACAGCAATTAAGAGAGATGGCCAGAGAGAGAGAGTCTGAGCACCCCAGGGCCTCTAGCTTCAGCAAATGAATTCCAGATATATGTACCATTTTGTGCGTCTGATGTAACCTGGGTACTGAAGAATCAAACCCAGGCTGTCAGGATTTGCAAGCAAGCACTTTTAACTGCCGAGCCATCTCTCCAGCCCCAAAGATTCTATTTTGTTTCACCTCGCTAAAAATGTCTTCCCCAATTTATTTTTCTGGGTATTCCTCCAAGTTAAAAATACATTTGGATTATTCTTAGATCCCAGCCATCGGTGCTTGGAGACTGTTTTCAAATGGATTTATTCTCTTCTCTCATCATTCGATATTTGATTTCTTGTTTAAAGCTATTTTCTGCTCGTCTTATCTTCTTTCTAAAAATCTAAACATGGGGAGGAAAAATGGAGGCAAGGGTCAGTTTTTCGTCACTGTGGGATTATGGGCCGCAGATGCTCTACTCTCTCCTAGCCACTTACCCCATGGGAGACAGGTCACAGACCATCAGGCCAGCTGCTCAAAGGAGAGCTACAGCCCTGGTTTGTGTAACTCGCACCTCCAGAGCTGGTATGTTTGGCTCACACCGTGGTTGAAAATAAATGAGCGTTAGTTGCCTTTTTGTAAGGGAGTCCTCAGCTATTAAGCGTCCATGTCTGGCTTGGTTCTGCAAACACTGATGCCTCTGTGGGAACAATAGGCCCAAGCTCTCCCCGTCCTGAGGATGAGTGGCTCAGTTCCCATGCACGCTCTGCGATGCTGTGGTCAAGGAAACGGGAGCAGCTCCAAGTCCATCCTGAGGAAGGGAAGTGGTAGTGTCCATGAATTGAAAAGCTTTTTACTCTATGTACTAAGAGGTTGGGTTAGGGAGACAGCCCAGGGAGCAAAGTGCATGCTGGGCAAGCATGAGGATCTGAGCATGGGCCCCTGACATCTAAGGAAAATGCCAGGCATCATGCATGGCACGCTCGGTAATCCCGATTCAGGAGAAGCAAGTAGGAAACTCGGGGCTCTCTGGCTAGTTAGGATAGCCAAATCGATGAGCTCTAAGTTCAACAAGAGAGCCTGTCTCAAGGAATAAGGTGGCAACTGATGGAGGAAGAGGCTCAACCCAGAGTCCATAAGCAATACCTGTGACGTGGACACTTTGTATGGTGAGCTTGTCATGGAAAGGTGGGACTTTCCCTTCACATTCTGACATTTGGTATTAAACTACAGGCAAGTTTCATGTCTGCTCTGAGCCCTCACGCCTCTTGGGCAATGTGTTGGAATCTACTCACAGTATTATCTGAGGGGTAAATGAATCCGTGAGGCCCCAAGCACTCAGCATGCTGCCCTTCCAGGTGGCAAAGCCGCGAAGTTGGGACTGGCCAACCCATCGCCATTGTACCTGTTGGTATTCGTCACTCTATTACTGATGACCCATCTTCACTTTTCAGACTACTCATTTCTTTTCTTCAGTGTACTTCTCTTTCTTAAGTCTCTTATAATTTTATTTTTTTAAGTATTTATTTTATTTTATTTATTTATTTGCAAGCAGATAGAGAGAAGAAAGACAGAGAAAGAGAGAATTGGAGGGCCAGGGCCTCTAGCCACTGCAAACCAACTCCAGATGCATGCTCCACTTTGTGCATCTGGCTTCTGGGGAATCAAACCCAGGTCATTAAGTTTTGCAGGCAAATGCCTTAACTGCTGAGCTATCTGTCCAGCCTTCTTTAAAAAATATTTTTTAATTTTATCTATTTATTTATTTTAAAGGAAAGAGAGAGAAAAGAAAGCGATCTTAATATTTTTACTTAGCACATTTCATAGCACCGTGGAAGACAGACACTGGTCCGATTCATGTCTCAGATGGCCATCCAAAGCCATGGAGCACCCAGAAACATGGCCCAGGGCACGTGCAAAGTACAGCTCTGATATTTAAGGAACGCCACCATGAGTTCTTCTTACATAAAAATCAGAAGCCAGTGCCAGATGAGTGGTGTGTGCCTACAATTCCAAAGATGGAGAGGTGGAGGCAGGAGGAGCCCTGGGCCACGATGCCCAGCCAGACTAGTCTGGTGAGTTCCAGGCCAGTAAGAGGCCTTGTCATAAAGAAGGTGGCCAGCATTCCCGACAATGACATTTGAGATTAACCTCTGGACTCCACACCCAAGCACGCACACATGCACACGTACCCACACACGTGCACACACCCTTAAGAAATCAGAATCCAGATGGGCGTGGTGGCATACGCCTTTAGTCCCAGCACTCGAGAGGCAGAGGTAGAAGGATCATCGTGAGTTCGAGGCCACCCTGAGACTACAGAGTGAATTCCAGGTCAGCCTGAGCTAGAGTGAGACCCTACCTCAAAAAAAAAAAAAAAAATCAGAATCCAGTAGATTTATTTAAAGTGTACTACTGGTGTTATGAAGAGGTCCTGACCCTTAAAACTCTGACCACATTTCCGTTAAACAAACTATTACTGGTTAGCCACCCCCCTCACACATACACACACATACACATTCCCATACAAATTGCTAAGACACATTGGGACCAAGGTGGGGTACACACTTGCTTCAGAAATTCAGTAAGCAAAGTGTAAAGATGGATGATTGACTTTGGGCTGACTCTGCCTTATTGGATCTTTGGGTGAAAAACTGCAAATAACATGGGTTGCAGTGTGTGGTTCTACTGTGACAGACTCCCCAGCCTAATGGCTAAGACCATGTGCTCTGGACACACACCCCTGTCCAGCTGTGTACTCCCAGGCAGGGAACATGCCTCACTTTCCTCATCTGGGAGGGGGTCATGGTGGGTGAAATGGTGCTTGGCAAACACTGTCTGGGGCCCGAACAGAGGAGGCACTGCACACACGGGTTTGCTCTTGACATGACTCATGTAAATGCTGGATGGAACCAACCACAGCTGGCTAACACGTTCTCCTCTCTCCCTCCCTGGATGCTGACATTAGCACTGTCATTGGATTTTCCTGAGCTAAGGGGTGGTGATGTCTCAGCAACAGGAGCCCCTGGGACCCCATTAGAAATCCACATTGTCGGACCCCACCCTGCTGAATCAGACACCCTGGAGGGAGCCCAGCACGTATGTTTTAACAAGGCTGCAGGCTGTTCCCATGGGCACTAGTTTGGGAATCGCTGGTTTGAATGAAGCTATAAGTACTGATGCCAAACCTAATCGGTTTTGGCCTTCTTTCTTCCTTCCCTTCCTCTTACTCCACAATACCAGGTCAGCCTAGCTGGAAGCAAATCTCTCCCTTTGTTAATGGGGAGAAATAACCTCTCTTCCAATGATTCCTCTAATGATGAGCCTGCGCCTTGACTTTCTGTTTTTCCCAATAAGTTGTGAAGTGGGGCTGGCTTTAACATCAGCAGGAAGTCGGCCCTTACTGTTGCCCAGGTAACATACTGGTAAGGAGGGGATTTGTCCTGGTTTTGATGAGGTGCTAAGCTTACTTTGTTAGTGCTCTAAGGTAGGGCAGGATGTCAAGAGCGAATCTTACATCTGAAGGCTATGTAACAGGGATATATCTAAATACTGAGTTTAAATTTGAATCTCTTTGGCTACCTTTTAGGCAAGGAATGGTTACATATGAAATTTTACCAAAATTACTTGAAGAAATCTTAGGATGTAGATATAGTTACAAGTTAAAAAAAAAAAAAAAGAATTTGAGATGACTTTCAATAGAAGATAGAAATAAAGCCATGGAAGTAAGAGGGTGGGACCAGCAATCAAGAAGCCTGTGTTGCCAGATGTGGTGATACACGCCTTTGATCCCAGCAGTCGGGAGGAAGAGGTAGGAGGATTGCTGTGAGTTCGAGGCCACCCTGACACTACACAGTTACATAGTGAATTCCAGGTCAGCCTCTGCTAGACACAGACCCTACCTCGAAAAACTGAAGAAAAAAAAAAGCCCATGCTGAAGGGGCAAGTGAAAAAAGAACTGCCCAAGTTGATGCAAAATGACACTCAGAGACTCCTGGCAGCCAAAGCAAAAAGAGAAAGAGGATGAACCATGGAACCCTCATTCTCTGAGAAGAAAGCAGACACGTTCATGGGGAAAAGACAAACTAGCTCCTAGAACTCCGCTCGAAGAGCAATGCATCCCGGAGGGCCTCATAGGAGGTGTGTGAGTATGTATATTTAACACAGATCGCCAGCACTAGCCATGGAATTTATCTGTCTTTCAGGGAAGTAAATTTCAGAACCTAGCAGGTTGACAGCGTCTCTTCAAATTTACAGTGTCAATGTGCAATAAAGTACCAGCTTCCCACACCGTGTTTTACTGGACCGTCTATCAATATTTGATCAAATTGGGCCAAAGTTTCAAACTACCCTTAAATTATACCCATAGAAAGTGCTTGTATGTGCAGAATGCCTGAGTGGGCTCCAAAAATTGAGTCCTTGTGAGCTGGAAGCATCTTTTAAAAATATGTTGGCCCCATTTTCCCTGGTCTCAAACCTTCCTTAGAGTACTTTAAATGCATGCATACCTGCAAATCCAGAGTTGTCTATAAAATTGCCCCAAATAACCTACACTGGCTAATAGTGCATACAAGCACCCAGGCTTACAAGGCAAAACTGTGTATTTATCTGATAGCCACAGTGAAGTGATGTTCTTTCCAGATGTACATTTGAGTAAAATAAGAGTCACTTTGTGTGAGCACCCTGCCTGCACCTTCAATATTTGTGTGGAATAATTACATGACCAGGTCCAGTGGTCTCATTGCCACGGGAATGTGTGGGTGTGGCACCGCCTTCCTCCTTGTTTAACCGAGTCGTTGAGATTCTGTTGAAAGATGCATCTCTCTTCTCCTCAACCACCAGCACACACTGATTCCTGATTTTAGCTAGAGAGATTCTTTAAAAAAAAAAAAAAAGTTTTTATTTTTATTTATTTATTTGAGAGAGAGAATGGACACACCACGGTGTCCAGCCACTGCAAATGAACTCCAGATGCATGTGCCACCTTGTGCATCTGGCTTATGTGGGTCCTGGAGAATCGAACATAGGTCCTTAAGCTTTGCAGGCAAGCACCTTAACCACTAAGCCATCTCTCCAGCCCCAAGGTGATTCTTATCCACTGGCAAGGGTGTCTCGCCCATCCTAAAATTCTCTCTGTTCTGAATCCTTCCAATCCCAGGCAGGAAGCCTGCCCCTGCTACAATTACAAAAGAGCCGTGCTAACTGAAATATCACGGTGCTTTATAAGATCCTTGGACTGTTTCGTGGAAGGTGTGCAGGGTCAGTGTTCCCAGTCTTTAAAGATTAGTTCCTATTCTGTAATCAGAGATATGTTCCAGGGTACACTTGTCCCCATGGGAAATGACAAAAAGGCATAGTCGGGGGTAGAATTGTTCTAAATATGTTATGGTTTGAATGTGAAATGGTCCCCAGCTGGCGGCATTGTGTTGAAAGGTTGTGGCCATAGAGGGCTCATGGAACCTAGCAGGCATCACATGGTCCCTAGGGGCCAACTTGGAGGATGGAGTCCCTACCCTGCTTCCAACCCGATCTCTCTGCTTCTTGATCTGCCAAGAGGCGAGGTGCCTCAGCCTCATTCTCCCACCGCCACAAGCTCCACCACACCTTCCCCACCACGAAGGACTAGAACTGTGACCCAAACACAACCTCTCCTTCCTTAAATTGTTTCTCTCAGGTACAGCAGTGGGTAAAACAACCAACACAAAACATTGTCCCTCTCAAAGGTTAAATACTAAAGTTGCGATAGAAACCGAAGAGCTCAGAGATCTCTCTCCCTTTTGTATATTGATTAAGGATTAAGTGGTTTGGTTATAATTTATTTTTAGCCTCCCTATACCCAGCAGTTATATTTCAATTTCTGAGATAGAGCGCCCGACCAGAAGCAGCTTATGAGAGGAAAGGGTTTATTTTCAGGCTTACAGTTTTGAGGGGCTGAAAAAGGCAACCAGCTCACATCACGCATGCACAGCACAGAGAAGAGCAAGTGCAAACGGGTTCTGAACACGCAGCATGCGGGTCTCCTCATCCCCAAAGTCCACCCTCAGCGACACACTTCCTACATCCAGGCTTCATCTCACAAAGGCCTCACGTAGCAGGCAGCCACGCGTTACTGAGGCACAATTATGGGAGGAAGGGATTTATTTGAAGCAGGAGAAGTTCCATAATGGCAGCAGAAGCTGGCCTGCTTTCACAGGTCCATACCGAGAGAGAAAAGCCACAAGCCACCACCAAAAGGCCACACCACATCGCATACTTAGGAATTCCAGGCAAACCTCAGGCACTTTGCACCTTTGGACTGGAATTCCAAATCCACCTCCATGTCTTAGAGCTGGAGCCTAGGATCCACTGCCTCCAGCCAGGTGGCTGCAGATCTAAATGACAAACTTCAATAAAATCCTGAATATATATCGGGGGCCATCCATTCAAACTACCACACGCCACCAGCCTGGGATTGAATAGGAAGCTAAATAGGCACAAACACTTAAGGCTATGGGGGACACTTTACATTCAAATGATATGACACATAATGCATTGAATTGCGGGAAGCTGAGAGAGAAATGACGATTGGCCTTCATACGTGACACCGTCCCAGTTCAAGTTTGAGTTTTGGCATTATGATTTAAGCTTTATTATTATTATCATTATTATTATTATTGGATTTTGCTTTTGTACTCATTATCACATTGTCTTCATCTAAATTGTCTTCACAGCAGGCATGGTGGTGCACGCCTTTAATCCCAGCACTTGGAAGGCTGAGAGATGTAGGAGGATGGCTGTGAGTTCGAGGCCAGCCTGAAACTGCATAGTGAATTCCAGGTCAGCCTGGAATAGAATGGGACTTTTCCTCGAAACCCCTACCACAAAATTAATTAATTAATTAATTAATTAATTAAATTTAATTAAACTCTTCACTAAAACAATAGCCAGGGCCAGTGTGAAGATTTGGTGGCAACTAGACCTGTGGGAAACCGAAGTAGCGAGGCGGTTTCTTTTTTGGGTTCTGCACGTATTTTGAAAATTTCTGCTGTTTATGAACAGGGAAATTGTCCACTAAAATATAGCCCGTTGGTGGGCAATCTGAGAACATTCAATGAGGGGAATCGGACTCCGGCGTGTTCCTGCACTCCCTTTGTTTGTACCATTAGCGTTAAATGTCTGTCAGCCTTTCCACTGTAGTCACTGCTTTTTCTGGGATTTATTACTCAACTCCAAAAACTGGCTCGAGGCTACAAATTGCCACAAAGGAGAGGCCGTTTGTTTGGGGGATTTTTTTTTTTTTTTTTTTTTTTTTTTTTTTTTTTTTTTTTTTTGCCCTTAGTGAAATAGTGTGCGTGGGAAGGAGAAAGAGTATCTGCTCCACCCTCCTGTTTTTCTGAGACAAAAAAATTAGATGATGAACTTATAATCACAGTGTATAATTTGATATTTTCCCAACATAAATATGCATGTGAATAAATATCTTCTTTTAAAACTGTTGGATGATGTAGAGGATTGATTTTTTGGGTCAGGCCAACGTGTTGTGATTTTTAGAGCCAAACACTTGTATGTTGTGTCTCTAACCTGGCTTCTTCTGATGTGGATTTTGACATACATTTCCTTCATGACTTTTGCCTTTATTATGTGCTGTGTGAATACAGGAGACACCAAACATGTCAGTTAGCCCTTGACCTCAAAGAGCTCATGCTCTGAAGGAGAAAGCAATCGTGTCTAATCCCCTAGTGGGGCTGTGTGCTTGTTCCCAGGTCCTGCTGGGAGTGCAGCCCCAGGGCACGTGTACGGACATAGGGCATGTTGGGTGCCTGTGTTCTGAAGCTAAGAAAAACTGTGCTTTGTTGACATTTGCACAAGATGGAAACTTAAGAAGAAAGATGTGGGCCTGAGGATATGCTCAGACTAGAGTGTTTGCTGTATAAGCACGGGGCTCGGAGTTCACACCGTCAGAGCCCACCAAAGATACTGAGTCTACGATCCCAGTCCTGGGGAGGCAGAGACCAAAAGCTCCCTAGGGCCTGCGCACTAGCCATTCTAGCCCAATCGATGAGCTCTGGGATCAGTAAGAGAGATTTGATTTTGCCTCCAAAATAAGGTAGAAGAGTGACCAAGGAAGATACCCAACACTGACTGTGACCTGCACACACACACAAACACAGGCACATGCACACACATTCTTGAGTATACATACATACAGACACATACATACACAAACCCTCATATATAAACCTACACACATGCATGGACACCACACACAATTGTACATCTAAAACAAGAAAATATAAATAAATATAGATAACATGCATTCACATTAAGTGGTCGGGATAGTATATTGGAGCATTATATGTGTATGCATGCATATAATAATTACATACGAAACTTCATTCTATTTGCTCCTAACATAAAAAGTATCTGGTCTTCATTTTCATTCTATATGGAGGGAATACTGATTGAATACAGTCCATCAATTTTGAAGACTTTGTCACTTCATGATATGTGGTTGTAAATTTATTTCAGTTGCTCGATTTTCCATGGAGTTGAGACAACATGAAAAACTTCATAGATCCCAGTGGTTTTCATTATTCTCGGGCCCTAGGATCTGCCCAGACACACCTGTGCCTTGCTACCTGTGACAGGCCCAAATGAGAAAGGTGTTTGGGTTTACATTGCCCCCACTGCTATCACACACCCATGCCTGCACTGCTGTGTCATGTCTAGAAAGAGTCTCTTTGTATAGCAAAGAAACCATATTTGGTCCCTTGGAGTACACAGCTGTCCAGAAGGAAGCTAAGTCAAAAGCCACCTTTTCTTCTGCTTCTCTTCTGTTCAGGGCTCACCCTGAGTTTGAGGGGCTCTCCAGCTGCCTCTGATGTCCCCTTTACCCTGCCCGGTGTAACCACGCATTCTCTCACCTCAGCAGCATCCTGAGCTTACATGTGAGGACCTCCTGTGCGTGCAGGAAGAGGAGGGTGGCTGTGGGCTGATCAGGGCTTACAGACTTTCACTGCTCATTCACATCTTTCCTTTCTGTCTGTCTGGGCCTTTCTTAGCTAAAATATTATCCCTAAGACACGCACTATTTCCAATACTCTTGACTTAAAGGCGCTCGCTCCCTTTCTCCAGGATCTTTTCATATTTTAAGTAGCACTGCTGAACCTCGTCTTTAATAACAGCATCACACTTCACAGTTCACTAAGTCAATCTCCTTCAATGTGATATTTAGGTTATTTCCAACATTTTTCTTATTGCAAACATATTTTTAATACAAAAGTTATAGTGATATAGCGAAATACATTTACTATTATTTTCCTATGATAACTTCCAAAAAATTAGAATTACTGAGCCAAAGGGTGTGTTTGGGGGTTAGAAGGATTTCCCATACTTACTTCAAGATATATACATGTGTTTGTTCACATGCACACACATACCCATACAGCTAGCCCTTTGTACCGACAGGTTTGCCTCTGTGCGTCTATACTAAATCTATACTAAACATGTAACACTTTTTCTCATCATCATTCCCTAAATCTTACAGCTGCTTACATTGTATTAAGTATTAGCAGTAACAATATCGGTGATTCAAATCACACAAGATGATGTTAAGACAGGTTATGTGCAAGTCCTATGTCATGTCATAGGAGACTTGGGCCTCGACAGGTGCTGAGAACTGAGATCCTGGAACCCACCTCCCAGATCCTAAAAATGACCCTGAGCACATAGCACATAAACATGAAACCGAATGGCTTCTCCAGCACCTTGGGTCCTGCCATACATGTTGCTAAAAAATGGGGGGGGGGGTGTTTTATTCATTTGTAGGAGTTGAGAAAAAAAATCATTGGTTTCAGGTAAAGCCATGGCCACTCTGAAGCCTATCGACTGACTGACAGCTGCAGGGAGAGAAGGGAAGGGCGGTGGAGGAGGCTGCCTTGTCCTGCTGGAAGGGATATTAGGTAGACAAGTTTAGAGGCAGAAAAGTACAACCAGGTGCCTATGAAAAGTTCTACTGAGCCAGAGCGCAGGAAGGAGAGAAGAAACAAGGGGAGGGACCTCAGGACCTTGAAAGCCACCCTATGACAGCACTGCAAGCCCTGGGAGCTGGTGTTGATAGAGAAGAGCCTCCCCTGAGGTCCGGAAGTGGCTACAGGGTCAAAGCTTGCCTGGAGCCATGCAAGACTGTAGTGTGGGGAACTGTGGGGATGCTGCTCAGGTTAAGGTGGCAACGGTTGTGAGCAGGTGGAGGGAGGGCCCAGGGGTGAGGGAGAGTGGATTTGTGTGCGCTTCTCAGAAGCAAGAGGGTTGATACTCCCAGTCTCCGGCTCCGTTTCAGAGGTCCTGTTGGAGATGCCAGTGGGGAAAAATAAAAAGAAACAGATGCCAAGCCCTAACTCCCACATAGAGCAGAGAAAGTTCCCGAAGGACTGAGATAATCAGGCCCGTGGAATGGGAATCTGTGAGTTTCCTGGCACATGGGCTTTCCCCTGGTGGTGTTCGTGAGTCGTTCTGCGGATGGCATGAGTTCCTAGGATTTCTTGGTGTTTGGGCTGGAGATGTAACTCGACGTTAGAACAGCTCCTTGTATGCACAAGTGCCCAGGTCCACGTCTCAGTACGGGCAATAGAGAGAGAGAATGAGGGAAGAGCATGGGTTCACCTCAGAATGAACTCCTGTAGAAAGCACATCCACCTGTGACCACCTTGAATCCACCTAGCGCCTTGTTCCAGTCACGAGTGACATGGGCACATGGCCCTGGGTTTGTTTATTGCCTCACCCTCGGCGACACTTGACGGCTCGCCGCTGCGTTGTCTCAGGATGTATTTCTTTGTTCTGACAATGACGACTGGGGTGAACGATGAACTTGTTTTCTTTGCTCTGGTCTCTTGTTAGAGACTCGCTTTCATTCAGTGTCCTATCTTTGGCCAAGGATGTGCCTGAAGATTTTAGCTCAGCAGAGGCAGGCACGGGACATACACTGCATGGTTTCCCAGGTACGTTTTGGACCGTGAGAGACACTGGAGACAGAAGAATCTTTCGTGAGTTCATGGAAATCCTGGAGGGAGGTAGGAGGTGACTTCCATCTTCCACAGTGGGCATCTTTAAACCATTAGTCTAAAAGGTCCGCGCAAGTCACACAAAGGAATAAACAGTGTCATAGGATGGTGAGACTGCAATCCAGACAGATGGGCAGATCTGTCCTTAAGTTCAAGCAAGTAGAGCTGTGAGAAACACATCTCACGGTGTATTGCTCAGTTCACTCGCGAGGATATGTACATGCATATCTGCCAGTCATGAGGCACGCAAATGAGATGAACACATCAAACACATCACTCAAGTACAATCTGACCAACATGGGGACAGTCCCTACAGAGCCACCCAGTAACATGGGCCCCATCACCTGCAGTAGCCACTTGCTTGAATCAAAGGTTTATAATATCCTTAATTTCCTTGAGAGCTTTCCTACATCAGCGTAGATCCACAAACAATATAGTGTTTGACTTGTTAAACATGTACAGAGGCCAGCACAAAATATTCATGGTGGACATTATTTGTATTCATTTAAAGAACTTGATTCAGGGAGATTATGTTAGTGGGTAGTCTGCATAGAAATCCAATGCAGACATCAAGATGCACAGAGCAGGTTGTAGAAAGCGGCAAAAAGAAAAATAAATTGCAGGTTTGTAGTTAGATAGTGTTTAAAAAAAATAGAACTCCAAGTGAGAGAAATATTCTGATCTCCAGAAATTCTGAAAATTTGGAACTGTTGTGATATCTCTTAATAGATAAGTGCTGGGAAATGGTATGTAATATTTAGAAGAAATTTACTGTCTGGGCTGGTGAGATGGCTTAGAAGTTAAAGCACTTGCCTATGAAGCCTAAGGACTCTGGTTCAGTTCCCCAGGACCCACATAAGCCAGATGCACAAGGTGGTGCATGTGTCTGGGGTTCATTTGCAGTGGCTAGAGGCCCCTGGTGCACCCATTCTATCTGTCTTTCTCTCTCCCACTCTTTCTCTCAAATAAATGAATAAATAAAAATTCAATAAAAATAAATTATGTGTTTATCAAATAAAATATATCTTGGATGGCGTCATTCCTGTGAGCTGTTTGTCTCCCCTGCTGTTCCTTTGGGGCCTTGGCTGGACATTTCTGAAGCACTTCCTCCGTAGTTTCCAGTAGCACCTCACTTAGGTCTCATGACTCCTCAGGCAGGTGCGAAAGTGTTAATATCACCCTCATGTCAGCAATGAGACACAAAGAGAAGAAATTACCTCATGGGTGACGGAGACAGCTAAGCTCTGAAGCCAGCCTGTAGCCCTGAAGTCTCTGGTCTCAGCTACTATGCTAACCCATCTCATCTCTGCCCTCTCAGGAGGGTCTCGGGAAAGAGATATCCCTGGAGAATCCTTGGATAGAATTCTGCATTCTTAATTTGTCACTGTTCCCTGAACATATAGCATTGACTTAAGAGAAATACTGAACCTGGGCTTTGCCTAACAAGAAGTGCTCAGCTTTGTTTGCAAAGAGCAGTTTCTTCCTCAGCCTAAGCCAAGGTCAGACGAAACCAATGGCCCGCGAGGAGAAATCAAAGATCTTATGCTGTTGGATGGCCTCTCTTTCCGGTCCCCTGGTAAGTTTCTGGTCCTGGTGGCCTCCCTTAGTCAGCTTCATTTTCCATGGCAGGACTGAGACGGAAGCCTTTCCTAAGGGGTTCATGTACATGATGTTGCTCAAACTAGTGGACCTTGCTCTTCCTTCTGGCTGGTAAAGGGATATGCAGGCACTGCAAGGTTATGGAAAGGAAGTTCAAAACCACCCACAGACACCAGCGCTAGCACTGTTTGGATTGTTCCATGTCATAAGTTTGGCTTTTTTTTTTTAATTTTCCCACACAGATGAGCATAATATTAATAACACAGTCACGGCAGCAAGAGCAAAGCCATGTGACAGTTTTCTGTATTTCCCTTGATATTTATAGCATTTTTTCTTATAAATAAATAAAGGTGCAAATATGACATTTCAGAGACACTAAGTATTCCACGCAATGGATATAACATATTTACTTAAACAATTTACTTAGTCCAATTCCAAAGTATGTTTCTGTTTAGTTTCTGTTTTATTTTGCTTTCAAAGCCTTCCTAGTCTAAACAGCTCTGAGGTGGGAATCTTCCCATTCATATACCTGCACCCTTGCCTGCCCCTCTCCCAAAGCTAGAATTCTAGAATTGGAATCGTTATAGATTTCTGCCTCTTTCAGGCTTTGGCTGCTTATTGCCAAATTTACCCAGAAGTGATAATTTATTGAGTAGCACATAAAGGGCCTGCTTTCTGGGATTTAATATTCACTAGCTTTGAAGGCGCCTTCGCAGCCTGTCATGTCTGGGGCTTAGAGGTCCCCTCTGATGTAAATCAAAACATTTGAGTTAACAACATGTAGCCTTGTCAGTCACCCACAAATTATAGGAGCCTCCTCTGTCTTTGTCAATAACAAAAAAAAAGGGAAAAAATTACCCCAAAATGGCATAAGAATTAGGAATCCGACATCTAGTCACCAGGAGAAGATAAGTGAGATGTCAGTGGAGGAATCTTAGATCTGGACGGTAGCACAGCTGTGAACTTGAGCTCTATGGCTTTATAGAGAAAGGCTCGCAGCCTGACACTCCTCTGAGCCAGTGACCCAGGGGTCAGCCACACAGAGCCACAGCATAAGGAAATCACCCTCTACAGGCGACGAGAACTGAACAGTGTGCAATGTTGAGACCATCAGCTGTGTCGTGGAAAGTCATGACCTTAGTGGCGAGACGGGAATCTACTCAAGTTGAATCTTGCCTGTACATTGTGTGAGGATTTTCCTCTGCAAGTATTTCCAATTTTCAGCTTTTGTGTTCTCTGGCACCATGAAGGAAAATAGGCAAGAGAATGTGTTACTCTAAAAAGCAAAAAGTTTAAACAGTACAAGAATTGTCTTTGTTTTTGGCTGATTTTCCGCTGTAGCAAAGCAAATGACCCATAGACAGCGTGATTAATTAAGAAAAAAGAGAGGGGCTGGAGGGATGGCTTAGCAGTTAAGGTGCTTGCCTGCACAACCAAAGGACCCAGGTTCAATTCCCAGGGCCCATGTAAGCCAGATGCACAAGGTGGAGCATGCGTCTGGTGTTCGTTTGCAGTGGCTGGAGGCCCTGGCGCTCTCTCTCTCTCTCTCTCCTTCTCTAAAATAAATAAAAATAATTTTTTTTTCAAAAGGAAAAAGAGAGGTTAGGAAGATTGCCCAGTGGTAAAAGGCTTGGATCTCCAGAACCTACTGAAAACACCAGGCATGGTCAGCTCGCTTGTAATCCCAGTTCTGGGGAGGCAGAGACAGGAGGATCCCCGTGGTGTGCTGGTTAGCTTATCTACCTGAATTGGTGACCTCTGGGTTCAGTGAAAGACCCTGACTCCAACAATAAGATGGAGAGTGACCAAGTAGGACACACCCAACCTTGACCTCTGGCCTCCACATGCACATGCACACATGTGCAATCATCACATATACACTTACGCACACAGTCATGCATACAACACATACATATGCAAAAAACAGGAAAAGGAAATCCAAAACCCCTGATTTTAAAATCTGTGTATGTCAAAGGAAGGGACCCGGCTATAGACTGGTGCATATAAGCTGATATTTCCAGCGACTGTTGCAGGGTCCTTTCTTTTCCTGTGACAATCTACTCACTCGGTTCATTCTTCCACAACGCACTCCGGGAGGAAGGGAAATACCTTTACCAAGCTGAGGCCCAACGACCATCTGGTCATGAACTCTGTGGACTGTGTGCCTCTATTTAACATTAGAGCCGATAGCTTTTTGACAGGTTTATAGCTGACGAGTTCATGGCCAGTCATGCAGGACAATTATGTTTGAGCTAATTTGATGAATCAACTGGATGTTCTCCCATGGTCCCCATAGCCTTGGCGAACGTATGTGCCCAATTTTCTGCTGGAGGTCAGAAAGAAGCTTTGAATGTTAGATAATCCCATCACATCCGCTGGACCCGTCTGCTGGACTACGCTCTTGTCTGACGCCAGAAATGAAAGACCCACTTGGTAATATCCTCAGAGCCTCGGTCAGGCCCCAGTGGGTTCTGGCATAGGGTTCCAGAGGCCAGCAGCTGTCTTATGAGCTCTTGAATAATTTTGTGGTGAGGGAAGCAAAGAGTTCATTCTGCAAGCATTTGGGGGTCAGACCCTGGGGGGAAGATTATTCCTCATTGCTGGATTCAGCTCAGGCGGGACTTGTGAGAACGGACGAGGAGGCGTAAAGATTTCCTGAGCTACTTTCCACTTCTTCCTGATTAGGGTTTTTTTTTTTCCAACTCCCTGCCTGCCTCCCATGAGGCTGTTAGCACAGCAGTGAAGAAGAGCAGGGGTGTGGGAGTGCAAACACCAGCACAGATATCCTGCCCTTACCACGTCTCATCATTGTGCAACATGAGGCCAGTCACTCATAGCTCTGGAACTTTCCTGGCTCTGTGGAGTGTAGATGATAATGGTTCCTACTTTATAAGGCTTCACTGGAATCAATTACAGCCATGTACCACCTAAGGATGTTTCCTTAGTGACCGGCCATAGGCATGATGGTGACCCATACAGTGAGAATAGAACTAAACTATTCCTACTGCTCGTGCTGTTGTCACCATGGTAACACTGTAATGAAATACCCATGTGTATTTGGAGACGCCTGGGTAAACAAACCTACTGTTTTACCAGTCATATAGTAGCACATAGCACATAGCCAGGCACTTGGGAGGCTGAGGCAGGAGGATTGTCATGAGTTTGAGACGAGCTTGGGTTACATGGTGAGTTCTGGACTTTACTGGGCTATGAAATAAGACCTGGGTCATAAAACAAAACAGAACAGAACGACAAAAGAAGATCATAGCACCTGCGGTGATGTCCTCGATAATGTTAATAAACAGACGTGTCACTGGGTTGCGTGGTTGGTTATTCTCTGGAGCATTTTCGTTTGACTCAGAACAAAAAGTTGACTGGAAACAGTTTACCTTGTGATGCCAGCAGCAGCCCTGTGCGTCTCGTCTTTGGCCCGTGCCATGCAGATTTCCCTAAGCACACTCTACAATGTTCTCACAGAAAGTCGCTCTACCGCAGTATGCTTTCCAGGAGCGTACCCTGCCATTAAGCAGTGGGACTGGACACAGCGCATAGGAAGGCATGTTAGCCGTGTCTCAGAGGTGACAGCTTTTCAGACATCAGAAACTTTGACTACACTGAGTTCTGGTAACTGCCCATGGCCAGAAAGCAGTAGCATGGTGATTCATTCAAACAAGTTGAGGGAAAATGCTATGGTTTCCACTGACAGCTGGTATTATTTATTTCCAACATCATTAACAAAAGGGCTATTGCACCATCAGATGGTAAAACCAATGTCTAAAAATTGAGAATAGTCATTTTTGTTTTGTTTTGTTTTTGTCATTTAGCTGAGAGTTACTAATATGTGGGAGAGGCTGAAAGCAGTGGCTCACTGGGTATTTCTGGGTATTTTGCTGATTCATTGCACACATTTACTGAGAGCCTCCTACTGCGCTGAGTGTGAACGTGTGAGGTAGGAAGACATTAGATCGATTAGTCACCCTGTGTCAGCAATCACACAACTGCTTTCTGCAGTAGGATAGGTTCCTGTGAGGATAGGTGAGATCTTCACAGGGCCCTGGTCAGTCAGTGCTTGCCACAGAGAACATGCTTCACAATCCCATTTTACACCAGGAATTCTCCGGAGCTCATTTCTATTGCTCCATAGCCACCTTTTGCATATTAAAAAGATAACTGGCAGTCTAGTAGGCCAAAGCCAGAATATTGCTGACAAACACTTCTTGAGTGAAGGAAAGAACCCATGCTGAACTGACTAGGTTGAGCTTTGTTTACTGCAGTGATCATAAGACATGGGCTGCTGGGCTGGAGAGATGGCTTAGTGGTTAAGGCGCTTGCCTACAAAGCCAAAGGACCCAGGTTCAATTCCCCAGGACCCACGTAAGCCAGCAGTACAAGGTGGCGTATGTGTCTGGAGTATATTTGCAGTGGCTGAAGGCCTTGGCGCGCCCATTATCTCTTTCTCTTCCCACCTCCTCACTCTCAAATAAATAAAACAAAATATATATTTTTTAAAGTCATGGGCTGTGAAGTCAGGAGAACAGGGTACCTTTGGATGGTGGTGTGATATTTCTTTTTTTTTTTCCAAAGGATAATTTTATTTTATTTATTTTTTTTTTAATTTTTTATTGACAACTTCTATACTTACAGACAATAAACCATGATATGATGTGATATTTCTGAAGTTCAATCCTTACTTGCAAATGGACTGTGGTAATAGCTATGTTAGAATCCTGCTGGCTTGTGATGTGATGGTTAATATATTATCCTTCTGATAATTTTTGCGAAATAAAGGGTTCATCCTCTATATACACTGAAAATCCATCACATGTCTTCTTTGTACCAAATGTTGCCCTGGAAACTCAGTACTGGAGGTAAAATATATGTGTAGCAATAACTGTGCCTTTTAGACTAGGTGAAGTTGACAGTAACCCCAGGCAGTCAAGGATTTTAAGTGTTCTAGACTTTCCGATAATAAATGAGAACGCGGTGGTTGTACGTGGGCTGGTGATTGTAGAGGAGGTGGTCCAAAAAGGCCCCTTTGAGGAGGGCACATAGAAGCAGTCTTCAAAGAGGCCAAGCAAAGATTGAAAGCCGAGGCTCCCAGGACACGACAAGTGCAAAGGCCCTGAGATGGGACTGTGTGCTCTGCAGTGCTCGCTCAGAACATAATCAGACAGCGTGGCCCACAGGTACATCCAAAGTCATGAGAACCCTACTGCGAAAGCTGGGAGATGGCTCAGAGCATTTGCTGAGCAAGCCCAGGGACTCGAGTTACATCTCAGCGCATAGAGAAAAAACTCAACAGAAGTGCACATGCCGTCACCCCAGCACTGAGAGGGCAGAGACAGGAGGGCTTGTTGGTCAGCCAGTCTAGCCCAGAATTGACAGCTTCAATGAGAAAGCCCGTCTCAAGGAAATAAGGTAGAAGAGAGATAAGTGGGGGACACCAACATCTTTCTTTGGCCTCCACATGTGTGCGTCTACACGCATGTGCACGTACTACACACATACACACACAAGTGATCAGGGTAGGTAAACTGTTTGGTCGTGTGCCGTGGGGAATTATTGGCAGGCTTTTCCCAGCTCTGTGAAGGGGTCTGAGTTTCTTTACAAGGGCATTGCTCTAGCAGCCCGGACGGTCCCAGTGGGCGGGAGTATGGGGAGGCTCCTGCACAGGGAGAAATGAACATCACAAAGGGTGGGTGTGGGAAGAGAGACAGAGATAGGAGGATCCCACACAGCGTGAGAAATGCAGCCTCGGGCTATAGGTTGAGGAGAGAGAGAGAAGCATTCGGGCCTTCTGTCCCCATTGCTAAACCTGCCTGGAGGGCTCACACTATACCCCCCCCCACACACACACACACCTTGGCTGCTGCTTCTCAGTGATTGGCTGCTGGGTATGCGTCTCCCTAGTGATGAGTTTTCTGTTCTCCCATGGGACTGAGCTGGGGCTCGTGCACTCTGACTCCTGGGAGATGGGAGCTCAGCAGATCAAGGGGGAAAAGGCGCTCAGCACATATTGCTTTTGCAAATAGGTTTGGAGGCCTTTTTAATATTTGGCATTGACATGAGCCCTACTTAGGATCATAAAAAGAAAGAAGCCTGGGCTGGAGAAACGGCTTAGAGCTTAAGGTGCTTGCTTGCGAAGCCTAAGGACTCAGGTTTGATTCCCCAGGACCCACGTGAGCCAGATGCACAAGGTGGCGCGTGTTTCTGGAGTTCGTTTGAAATGGCTAGAGGCCCTGGCATGCCCATTGTCTCCTTCCCTCTCCCTCTCGTACATAAATAAACATTAAAAAAGAAAGAAACTTGGTCTGGAGAGATGGCTTAGCAGTTAATGTGCTTGCCTGTAAAGCCTAAGGACCTGGATTTGCATCCCCAGTACACACGTAAGCCAGGTGCACATGGTGGCACATGCATCTGGGGTTCATTTGCAGTGGCAAGAGGCCCTGGTATGCCCATTCTCTCTCTGTGTCTCTGTCCCTCTCTCTCTTAAATAAATAAATAAATTAATTAATTAAATAAAAATGAAAGAAACTTGCTATAACTTAAGGGCAAACAGAGTAAAAATTGATGCACATTAGATGCAGCACATGCATTGAGATATTGTTTTCCCACAAGATTGTAACAGGAAGGCGGAGTCATGACTGCACTTGCTGTCACTCTGTACCCGAGCTATGGGGGGAGCGAGGCAGCCATAGACCTTCTCTTATGGAACTTAACAGTTCAATGGAAACTTCATGATGCAAGAGGGGCCCACTGGCTCTGTTGCACAGATGTATCTACTGCTGTTCTGTGAAGGGAGATGCCAGCCGCAGGATGACCAGGTACTACAAGGAAAATGAGAATACCTGGGCTATGACCATCAGCTAGACGGCGTTCAGGAGACAAAGGCCATGGTATTGTCACAAGTTTGCAGCCATCCTGGCCTATATAGCAAGCTCTAGGCCAGCTTGGGCTACTTAGTGCAACCCTGTCTCCAAAGACAAACAAAAAACCATGAGATAGATTCTTCTGAACACGAGACAAAGATATTATAAATGCCAATGATGAATATTTACATCTACCTAGCATGCACTTACTCAGATTATAAGTAACCCTTCAATGTCAGATTCCCAAGTCAGGTTTTCCTCCAACTCTATGAAGAATTTCTCTTTTAGATCAAGCAAAATGTGGTTCACCCTGGTCTATGCAGAGCCCCGAGCTGTAAATATCTGTGGATCTACTTGACCTGACTCCCGCCTCCCCCAGCCAGGCTCTCACAGGACGCTGCTTCCTCTCCGTGAAAGGATTCCCTCGTCTTGCTTTAACTGTTCTCAGTAGATGGGATGTGAGTGAAGCATCTGCTTTGCACAAGGCAGCACAACCTGAAAAGGCAAAAGTCACACCCGGACTCCATTTGGAGATGTTACAGACACTTGAAAACTAACTCGCCTGTCAATGCTTTAGTACCAGTGAATTTATACATATTCCCAGTGTGCTTTTAGTACTCTGCATGTGTGCCTATGTTGGGGTAATACGTATACATAAATGAGAGATATTGAACGTATGCTTCTTGATGAGTAAAAATTCACTCCATTATATAGCACACATGACAGCAAAATTGATTTTATTGCATTATACATAACATGTATATATACATAGATGTGTATTTTATAAGCATGTGGCATTAAACATATGACATTAAATGTTATATAGTTATGCACGTATATTATAATATCAATGTTATAAAACATCATATGGTACTAAGTCACATAAACTTTATGTTATACATAGGTGTTTAAGGAAACAGATGTGTTTTTAATGGGGTCATATTATTTGTATTTTTGTTTTTTAATTTTGTTATTTTCCTTAGCTTCTTGGATATCTTTTTTCTTTCCTTTTCTTTTTTTCTTTTTTCTATTTTTTTTAGGTAGGGTCTCACTTTAGCCCAGGCTGACCTGGAATTTGCTATGTAATCTCAGGGAGGCCTCGAACTCACAGCGATCCTCCTCCTACCTCTGTCTCCGGAGTGCTGGGATTAATGGCGTGCGCCACCACGCCCGGCTTGAATATCATTTTAATCATTAAACATCCTTTTATATTTTAACAGTTTCCCTGTAAGCCGTGGTTTGAATATAGAGTACTATAATTTATTTAATTGGACCATCAGTACACTGTAATTCCCTTACAGGAAGTTACATCCATATCCCCCCACCGGAAAGAACACTCTGTTAACTAAATAAGGATTATTTCTAAGATCACTTCCCAGAGGGGGTCCCCCAGGTTCACGCTGTCAAGTGCTCGTCAGTGTCCCCCACAGTGAGTACCACCTCAGTGTACTGACAGGCCTCCTGCAGAGAGAACTCAGCAAGTCTAAGCAGATCCCTGTCTGTATTCCCCACCCCAGAGCATGCTTGTGAAAGAAAGGGAAATCTCCCCGGCACAGTCTGACTGGACCAACTCAGAAGGCCTAGCCTGCGCTGCATCCCCTCCTGTGACCTAACAGAAGGTCACATGGACCCAGGACTTTTTGGCAAAAGCATTTTACCTTGGAAGTGCCCAACCGCTTCAATAAGAGCAATGCCCTTGGATTTTTTTCCCCTAAGCAAGATACTACCGAATCACGTGTTTTTAGATTATCCTCTGTTTTGTGCCCAGCCTTGAGGCTGGCAGCTGTGTCTAGAACCTGCTCCTCAGGCCAGAGTCCATCTGGAGTTGACCTGCTCCATGGCAGGACTTGGGAGATGGTCTGTCCAGATGTGTGCAGACACGTCCAGGCTTTCAAAAAAGATCCTTCTTAGTATGAGTGAGGATTTTTGCTTTAATACGGCAGCTTCCCTTTGGCCTTCTGGGTGCTTGGCTAGACTTGCTCTGGGCATGCCTGGGTTCCCAGGCATCCCTGCAGGGACAACATCCCTGGCTTGGGCAGTCTTTTGCCAATAGGATTTGACTGTGGGTGCCTGGGTTCCCTCCCCTCGCACCCCCTCCTCTTACCACACATCACTTCCCGAGGTGCAGCAGGGCACAGCAGGCAGGGTATGTCAGGACAGGACGCACAGCACGGCTTGAGGCACTATCCTATCTGGCTCCATCCCAGGATGTCGCTAATACTAGTGTGCACTCTGCTGACAGGTCACTGTACGCTAAGCTCTGGCACTTCCAAGGCCTGAGGGATACACCAGGGAACTGGTGAGAACCAGAAAGTCATGCTTGAAACCACCAAATCTAGTTCATTTCCGGCCATTCCTAGCTATGCCCCTTGAGGTTTGAGACACAGGCACTAAACGCCCCAGCTGGCTTCCACCTTCCATCCAGGTTCTTTCCAGGGGAAGAGATGGAGTGGGTTGGGGATCAAGTGAGGGCCGCACACCATGCACTCACCAAACAAGGCATGGCATGGTCTCGCAGCATCCACTTCCCACTCGTGTCTCGCATCAGCTTCGTTTTGATGAGCGATGAAAATGAACCTGAAAGAACTCACACACCGCTGCCTTTTCTTAGAAGACGCTCCCAAAACCTTCCCCATGCTCTGTAAACACACACCCACCCCACCTTATCTCTTCACTCTGTCTTTTCTTTCTATCTCTTCTTCCTCCACTGACGCCAGTGAGTTTTCCCACAAAACTCTCTGCTGCGCCCGGCCTTTGCGCTTGCCGTTCTGCTGTGTAGAACCTGCCCTGCCATCTTCTTTGTGCTCCACACGTGGGAAAAATGTGCTTTCTCACCATTGTAGGAACCTCGGAGGGGTCCAGTTTGAACCCCACCGAAGTCACTAAAAATAAATTTTTAGAGAATAAAAAAAAAAGTCCTTGTTCCAAGCCACACTTTATTGCTCCAGAGAATGTTCCACATTCTGAAATGAACCTGTTCCTCCCAATGAACAAAACAAATGAACAAACAAATGATGGTGTTAGGGTAATCCTGGCTGCTCTCAGCTAAGGCCTGACAAGGTGGCATTTCCTTCTCTCTCTCTCTCTCTCTCTCTGTTTTTTGTTTTGTTTTTGTTTTGTTTGTTTTTTGTTTTATTTGTTTGTTTGTTTTTGTTTTTGCAAGGTAGGGTCTCACTCTGGTCCAGGCCGACCTGGAATTAACTATGTAGTCTCAGGGTGGCCTTGAACTCTCAGTGATCCTTCTACCTCTGCCTCCAGAGTGCTGGGATTAAAGGCGTGCGCCACCACGCCCGGCTTTTTGTTTGTTTTTTTGAGGTAGGGTTTCACTCTAGCCCAGGCTGATGTGGAATTCACTATGTAGTCTCAGGGTGGCCTCGAACTCATGGTAATCTTTCTACCTCTGCCTCCAGAGTGCTGGGATTAAAGGCATGCATCTCCACGCCCAACTCAAGGTGGAATTTTCTAGACACGTGAATAAAGTAAAGTGTCATGCCAACATCTGGGAAAAAAATAGCCCATGGAGGAAACAGCCTGTGCCAAGGTCCCGGGACAGAGGATTGCCAGTTGATTTGAACCAACGTGGAGCAAACAAGAAAGCGTGAGGAAGTGAGCGCAGAAGGGGAGATCAAGGGCAGTTTGTGCAAAAGCTTCTTGGGTATTCTAAAATCCAGGGGCCAGGAGAGATTGGAGCAGTGGGTCAAAGCTCTTGCCATGCAAGCACGATGACGCGAGTTTGGATCAGCAGAGCACACATAAAGCTGATTCAGTATGTGAACATCTGTAATCTCAGTGCACCTATGGTGAGACGGGGTGGAGACAGGAGAATCCCTGGAAGTTTGTCAGCCAGCTAATCTGCCTACACAGCCATGGGCCATAGGAGACTGTCTCAAACAAGGTGAAAGGTGAAGACCAATGCCCAAGGCTGACCTCTGACCTCCATATGTGCACATCCCCAAACACACAATACACGTACACACACAAAGTTTTTTTTTTTTTTTTAAATCCTGGGGTTTACCAGAAATGTAGTGGGAAACCCCAGGGATGATGTTGGAAAGATGAACTGAAGCCCATAGGTTGGATGCAAAGGACTCTGTGAGCCCCAATTCACTTCCCACACCGTGACAGTCCCTGACCTGCCACGTGTGCTCTCCCTGTGTTTATTCCATCAGAGAAGCGCCTCTCCCGTGGGATCCAGCTTCTGGCCACGGAGCCCTGGGTTGAGACAGGGTTTGCTTTGCACTTGGTGCTGTGTGTTGGGAGCAGCTGCATTTACCTTGCAGCCTTAGCTCCCCGCCCAGGTGATCACAGAGTGGCCCGGATTGCATCAGCACTTCCTAGACTGTCAGCTGTTGCTCCTCCCCAACTTTGACACCTGCAGCCTGGCAGGGGGTCAGGTGCGAGCACCTTGGGTCCCAGTTCTTCTTGTTTCTATTTACACAGCGGCTGCTTTGTTAGTTACAATGCCCTGAAACCCTATCCCCAGAGCTGTGATTCAGGGCTCTCTCTCTCTCTCTCTTTCTCTCTCTGTCTCATGCCAAGGGAGAGGCATCATGGAACTCTGAGGCAAGCAGAGGCCCCTCCCACGCCCCTGCCCTGTTTCTTTGCATGCTCATTATTGGGCAAGGGGAAGAAAGCTTTCACATATCTTATTCACGAGGACTCAGAGTTTCAAGTGGTTGGAAACCCAGTAGGTTTAAATCAAGGAGATGAATGTTTTGGTCCATATCTACAAAAGGCCAAGCGTGCCTCGGCCATGGCCAAGTTGATCTAAGAACTCGGTGATGTCATTAGAACTCAGGCTTATCCTCTTGGTCCTGGCTTCCCTCTGAAAACCTCTGTTCTCAGGATGCAGCCAGATGCCAAGATGAGATTATGTCCCTAATGCCTCAGCCACCCCTGATTTACTTTTTTGACATCTCAGCAATCTTGGCTCAGATTTGTTTCTCTGACAAGACCTCAAACAGTCATGTTGCCCAGAGCAAGGCAGTGGTGGCCCTGCTCAGCCCTCGTGCCAGCTTTGGAGGGGACCCGTGGGAGCCTCAAACACAACAACATGAAAGGAGCTGCTTCTCAGGACATACTGAAGTCACATTGCCAGCACGGGGGGAGGTGACCAGTAAATGCCACCTGTCCCCATAAGCTTATCCTCAGAGTTCCCGGGCACACTGCTAGTCTCACTCTGTAGATAGATAGATAGATAGATAGATAGATAGATAGATAGATAGAAAGATAGATAGATAGACAGATAGAAAGAAAGAGGATGCTCTCTACTAAGCACAAGCAGTTGCATAGAGTGTGAGTTAACACTCATCCCTCAATGGTCCAGTGTCTCTTTACACTTGGAATCAAATGTATTAAAACAGAGACAAGAGGCTGGGAGCTTGTGCATAAAGTGCTTGCTGTGCAAGCATGGGTTTGGATCACCAGGACCATGTATAAACTGGGTGGGCGCAGTGGCCTGTGTGTAATCCCAGGTCTCAGGAGATGGAGCCGGGGAATTGCTCGGGGCAAACTGGCTAGCTGGATTAACAAAGGGCATGCTCCAGGTTCAATGAGAGACTCGGACTCTGTGAAGAGCAATCAAGGAAGAAACCCAGTGTCAACCTCTGGCCTCCATATTCGCACATCCACACACACATGCATGTATGCATACATGTAACATGCATGTATGCACACCATTACACATGCGAAAAATGCAAGTCACCATAATGAAACTCAGTGAGTCTTTCTCACTTTCCTCCCCACCCCTTTTCTCTCTCACACACACAGAACATCAAAGTAGAAGAGGGACTACTAGCTGGAAAGAAGGGGTTGAGTGGGAGAGGAGGAGAAGAGAAGGTAATGGGAGGTGATTATGATGAAAATGCACATAGATAAGCTGTCAATAACACAGAACCAAAAAACAACAATAAAGAAAATTGGAGTGAGGGAAAAAATAAAAATAGGGACAAGTGGGTCCTGACAACCCTCGCCTAAGGCAAACCAAATACACACACCCATGCATCATTGCGCTGTCACCGACACCCTGTAGCTAGAGCTCAATGCCTATTCTCCAGGTAACCGGAGGGTGGTGGTCAGTCAGCCCCAGCAAGCACAGCGAGGAGCACTCTGAACTCACCCTGGAAGGGACTGTGCACTGCAGAACAGCCCCCGAGTGCAGGCAAAACCACCTAGCCAGAAGATTCTCTTATGTAAATGTGTGGAGGCGTGTTTTAAAAGCATGGATATTCATACCCTCTGTATGTATATAAATATAGGTGTAGATCCTATGGCAGTTCATAACCATGAAGTGACTCAAATATTAATCACAGTGTTTGTGGTGAGGAAGAACGTTTTCCTGCTCACGCGTTCATTTTACAACCATCTGATGGGCTCTTTGCACCAGAGAATGTGCAGGGCGGCACTCCTTCACAGTTAAGAGAGTTTATTCATTTGGGCTTGCATTTCCTCAACCTTCTTGTTATTATTAATGCCAACAAATAATTGCAGCATGCTATGCACAGAGATTCTAATGTTATGCTAATATAGAATCTCAATAAATTCTGACAACAGTGCTCTGATGAAAGTGCTGTTGTTATTACAGAAGAGGACTGTGGGACTCAAACCATTCCCCAGATGAAGCCAGCAGAGCACGGGGAGAAGGGAAGTTGGTGCCCAATCTGAGGTCACTTTTATTTTCAAGTCATTTACCTATTGACATGTAATGAACTCATTAGCTATTACAGTATTTTGAAATCTAAAATGAAAAAAGAAGTTAGAAGTTCTACATAGAACATCCACTATGGGTTTGCTGGGGACTTGCTGGAAATCCATCATTATTCTAAACACAAAACTTTGTGAGTGAGTGTGTGTGTGTGTGTGTGTGTGTGTGTGTGTGTGTGACGGGTGGAGGGGCATGATCGTCAAGAAACTAGCAATCCCCACTTCCTGAGACACCGGCTGTGGTGTCATCATGTCAGTGTCTAGGACGGAAGAGACCAGCTGACATAAGAACGGGACCTTAAAGTGTCCGCGGTCAGTGGCTCAGTGGCTCCTTCCCCAACTCTGAAGTATAAAAAGTAGACTTCTCAGAGCCCACTCCCTCCATTAAGGACACAGGCTGGACTACATATACATTGTGGCTTGGCCTGTTTTAATTTTCGAATAGATGTCTGCACACTCAGGTTTTAATAGGGTATGCTGTGGTCAAGAACAACCTCCAAATCTCCAAGGATTAAAGCCGCAAAGACTCACATATTCCTCCCTCTGCATGCCCATCATGGGTCAGCAGGGGCTCTGCATTGTCCTCAATCTGGGACTCAGGGTGAGTGGAGCGGCCATTGTCTGGACATCACCTGTCGCTGTGACAGAGGGAAAGAGAAGGCAGCAGATCACATCCTAACTCTCAAAGCGATGCTGGCACTAAAGGTCAAATTCTGCAGTCTGGGTTGACTTCGAAGGGGGCGGGGAATGTAAATATCCCAAACATACCCAAGGTCCCAAAAGGGGAAGAGAAGGGGTGTCTGAATAGGACGAATGACCTCTAGTCACTAAGTGTCAGTACAAAAGCCAGGTACAGACCTGACTTACTGCATCTTGTTGGCAAATGTCTTATGAGGACATAAAGCTGTCTCCTTCCACGGCAATAGGTGTGGTGTGAAGGAACACACAGGAGCATCTGCCAGGCGCTGAACTCACATGCCCCACCTGCCCGAGTGTCACTGTCCTGAAGGAGCAGCTCGGCTCCTGCAGCTTCTTGCCAGGGTGGGTCTTGAGCTGAAGTCTGAGGGTTGCCATAGTGGTTCAGCCGCAGGACCAGGTAACTGGCTTGGAATGTGAGAATAACCGCTTTATGGATGGGTGATCGATGTCCCTGGGCCTCAGTTTCTCTCCCTGCAAATGGGAATGGGAGTGTGACCCTGGTGGACTGTGGTAAGGAATGAGTGAGAAAGTTCATGCCAAGCACTTAGTTTGGTTGGTACCCGGGACAGATAAGGCCGCCATTGTCCTTTTGTTCATTTGTTTGTTTTTGTTTTGTTTTGTTTTTTGAGGTAGGGACTCACTCCAACTCAGACTGACCTGGAATTCAGTATGTCATCTCAGGTTGGTCTGGAACTCACGGTGATCCTTCTCTGCCTCCCGAATGCTGGGATTCAAGGTGTGCACCACCATGCCCGGCTGTCATTGTAGGCTTGCCTTCACTTCTTATATCAAAAATAGATATATATAGATGGGTAATAGATAGATAGATGATAGATAATGATAGGTAGATGATAGATAGATGGATGATAGGTAGATGATAGATAGATAGATAGATAGATAGATAGATAGATAGATAGATGATTGGTAGATAGTTAAAAAAAAGAAAGCACTGCTCAGTAAATGTGGTGCTGGAGGACTGCTGATTGACCCCCTTCCTGTGTCTGTAATCTGTTTCCTGTCTCAGAAATCAAAAGGGTCAAGCCAGAAGCTTGAAGAGGTCCCTTCCAATCCTGATGTTCCAGGACTCTGAAACTCAGGGAGGGCCTCGGATTCCTTCCCAGGCTTTCAAAGCATTCCCCACGTCTGCTGAGAGGGGATCTGGACAGTGTCTCTATGGGGGTGGGGTGGGCAGTGGAAGACCCAGAGCCAGCGCATGAGGCAAGCCTGGAGCCTCTGTCACCACAAGTTCTGGCCTTGAACCCATCCCAAGAAGGCAGTGTGAGCCAACTGTGTGCATCTTCTCAGGAAGTGAGCTTCCAGAACCTTCCACAGCTTTAAGACCTCTGCGACTTGCTTCATCCACCTGGAATGATCTTTTCTTCCTTGGAACGCAAAGGCTTGTCTAAGGACCTGCCACCCACGCTGAGTGTTAAGGCTTCTATTTGTCACCCAGGCTGCTGGCCATGAGCAGTGTAGTGTGATGACAGGGACTTTATCACCCTGAGCTAAAATCTTCACCACTTACATCACAATGCAAACAGTGGCTACAAGTTTGTGTGGTGAACACAGCGGAAGCAAACTCTGCTAATTACCCAGAAAATCTTCCCTGTAAATCCATTTAGATCCCTGCAAATGAATTGGCATTTGATTAACTCGTCTGAAAACTCACTCCAAGCAATAGAACAGGCGTCAGCCAGGAGTTCCCGGCTCTGGAATCAGCCAGTCTCATCCCCCAAGCACCCCAATGTTCCATAAGTTCCGTGAGCGACCTCTGTGAAGTTTTCCTGCCTGTGACGGGGGCTGGATGATGGTGACCTGTGCCACCCAGGGTCTGAATGACACCAACCTCTGTCGCAAGCCTGAGACCGGAGCTCCACTTGGCCTTTCTGTCAGTGTCTGGGACCCGCGTCCACAAGAGGACTCAAGGCTGAGTTGTCTGTGTGGAGGCGCTGGACGAGAGCTGTGGGCATAAAGGAGCCTGCAGGCATGTGGGAGCATATGTGTTACAAAGCTTCTGAGTTTCAGGATGTTCTTTGAAATCAAATCTCATGTGGAATTTCTAGAGTATTTATTTTTTATTTATATTTGGGATTGTACAGTGACTTGTGAATGCTAGGCGAGTCCTTTACTATTGAGCCACACACTCAACTTTATTTGCTTTTTTCATTTATTTAATTTTTTTTTCTTTTCTTTTTGGTTTTTCCAGGCAGGGTCTCTCTTTTGCCCAGGCTGACCTGGAATTCACTATGTAGTCTCAGGGTGGCCTCGAACTCATGGTGATCCTCCCACCTCTGCCTCCTGAGTGCTAGGATTAAAGGAGTGAGCCATCACTTTATTATTTATTTATTTGTTTGTTTGTTTATTTATTTATTCATTGTGGTACTGGGGATTGCACCTTAGGCATGCCAGGCAAGCAGTCCAAGGACAATGTTATATTTATTTATTTTTATATTTATTTGTCTACTTATTTACTTATTCATTTACTATTTAGTTACTTTTGAGGTACCAGGAATCACATTGAGGGCACCTCCTATACTATCATATGCACATTCCAGATAGCAGGAAATGGAGTGGAAAGGTGGGTGCCAAGCCTATCGCTTTGAAGACATAACCTGGATATTTCACATAACACCTTCCCTGACATCCCATTGTCTGGGGCGTGGCTGCATGACTATGTCCATGTGACAGAGGCTAAGAATGATAGTTTCTCAATTCTGCGTAACCCAGGGTTCAACTGAGGGTCAGATTATCACTAAAAGCAAAGGGGAACAGAGCTACAACAAATCAACTGTAGTTAAAAAAAATACTACGGCAGATCTAGAAAGATGGATCAGTGGTTAAGGCCCTTGCTTGCAAAGCCAAATGACACAAGTTCGATACCCCAGTACCCACATAAACTCAGATGCCCAAGTTGGCACATGCAGGTGGAATTCCTTTGCAGCGGTTGGAGGCCCTGGTGTGAGCATTCTCTCTCTTTCTCTCTCCTGGGTATGTTGGCCCACATTTTGAATCCCAGCACTAGGGAGGCACGGGAAAGAGGATCGCTGTGGGTTCGAGGCCAGCCTGAGGTTACATAATAAATTCCAGGTCAGCCTGGGCTTGAGTAGCAACATACCTTGAAAAAAATGAACAAGTCGGGTGTGGTGGCGCACGCCTTTAATCCCAGCACTCAGGAGGCAGAGGTAGGAGGATCGCCGAGAGTTCGAGGCCACCCTGAGACTACATAGTGAATTCCAGGTCAGCCTGGACCAGAGTGAGACCCTACCTTGCAAAACCAAAAAGAAAAAGAAAAAAAAAATGGACAAACAAACAAACAAAAGACAATGCAAACAAAACATGGTGCAGGAAGGACCTTTCTCCACCCGGGATGGGATGAGAGAGCTGTTATAACGAAATCTCTTTTGTATTAAAATTTTTCTCAGCATCAACTTGGGCATGAGTTCCCACCCGCTGAGTATATGCTAGGGTTGCATGGAGGCTTCGGTGCTAAAGGTGTATCAGTATCTGCTGACCGGGGAGTAGCCCTAGCCTGAAAGACCAGCTTCATCATCACAATGAACCAACAGGAATGGAGGGCAGAGAGGAGAGGTGGTGGGACTGTATCCATGGGCATGTAAGTGGCTGGATGGGGCTTCTGTGGCAGGCCTGGCTGACCCTACTGTCCTTAGCCTTGCTAGGTGCATGAGTCCAGGTGACACTGACCTTCCTCTTGACTTTCATTCCACGTCCACGCATGGGAGGAATGGGCATGTGACAGACCAGAATGCAGAGTCCCAGACTAAAGGCGTTTCCCTCAAGCCCTAAGCCTATACACCCTAACTCAGAGCCCTTCCCGCTACGTTTTGATCTTTGTTTTTCTACAAACTCCTCCACCTACTTATGATTTTAAAAGAAGAAAGAGCAAAATAATGACTTCCGAGCCAGCCCTGCTTTCCTTCAAAATCCCAAGTAATGGTTTTCCTGCTGTCTGGGGAGTCAACCCCTCTCATCTTTTGCCCAGAACTTGGCCATCTTTCTGTGGCCCTGCACTTGCCTTTCTTCAGCAGATGCATTCCGGGTGATCCATCACCGGGCCATTATCCTGCCTCGGATCATGGGGTGGCAGGATGGGAAAACTCCCTCTCCCTTCAACACCTACCCCCAGCTCTTTGGTTGCCAGGCGCAGGCAGGAGGGAGGTTTCCGGGGAAGGACCCGCGGGCTTTGTCTGTGCAGAGCACTGCGCCTCTTCAAGCCACGGGGCTGAGAGGTGCAAATCGGCTCTCTGCGAAGCCAGGAAGGAAGTCTGCCCCTCTTGTCTGAAGCAGATCCTTCTTCAGACCCAGAATAGAGGAGCAGGCCTGTCATCTCAACTCCTGGCCTATAGGGTGAGTTCAGGTTCAAGGGAACTGAGTGAGACCCTATCCCAAAACAGAAAGTCAAAAGCACACTGGGGATGTAGCTCAGTGGCAGAGCACTAGCCTAGCATTCATAAGGTTCCATCCCACAAACTCCAAAAACTAAAACAAGGAAAGTTTTCTTTATCTCCTCTCTGTGAGGAATCTTCTGTGTGAAAGATAGTTCTTCCCATAGCTGCGACAAAGCACCTTCGGCCACCGTGTGCTACAACCTGCCTTTCATGACAAGATGCTCCAATAAAAACAAAGAAACAAAAAAGGGCTGGAGAGATTGCTTAGTGGTTAAGGCACATGTCTATGAAGACTAAGGACCCAGGTTCGATTCCCTGGTACCCACACAAAGCCAAATGCACAAGGTGGGTGCATGTGTCTGGAATTCATTTGCAGTGGTTAGAGGCCCTGGCGTACCCCATTCTATCTCTCTCTCTCCCTCTCAAAAATAAAATAAATAAAATATTATTAAAATAAATAAAAATAAAAATGTCTCCAGGGCTGGGGAGACAGTTCAGTGGGTCAAGAGCTTGCCTCTGCCTTGCAAGCATGAAGATCTGTTTGATCTCCAGAATCCATGTAGAAAAGCCAAGTGTGATTGGCTCAGGCTTGTGATCCCAGTGCTGGGGAAGCGGAGACAGGAGGAGAGCTGGGGCTTAGTCTAGCCTGCTTGCTGTATATCTGAGGATAACCTTGAATGTCTGGTTCAAACCTGCCTCCACTTGCCAAGTGCCATGGTTATGGACGTGTCCCACCACACCTGGCTTATGTGGTGCTGGGGACTGAGCCCAGGGCCCAGCACAAGTACACTATCAACTGAACTACATCCCTAGCCTCCCGCCCTCCTTGATTTTCCTTGTTACCCAAAGAAAGGTTGAAAACCATAGAAGGTTCTTGGCAAGAGAAGAAAACAGTTATAGGTGGACTGGAAAGCTTGATTTACATAATATGCCCATTGGGTTTTATTTTATTTATTTATTTATTTATTTATTTATTTATTTATTTATTTATTTATTTAACAGAGAGAATGGGCATGCCAGGGCCTCCAGCCACTACAAACAAACTCCAGACACATGCACCCCCTTGTACATCTGGCTTACTTGGGTCCTGGGGAATCGAAGCTGGGTCCTTAGGTTTCACATGCACCTTAACCACTAAGCCATCCTTCCAGCCCCAGATTTCATTATAGTTTTAATTGCATTAAAGTTCACTTGATAAAAATTTACCTCTTAATCACTTTTGGTGTGGATATTTGTGCGTGTGGTGCATGCCTGCAGTCTCCCATGCACACCTGTGTATAGGTCCGAGGCCTCCTCTACTCTGCTTCATTTTCTTGAGACAGGGAACCTAGTGGTGGTGGTTTGGGTAGACTGGCTGACCTGGGAGCCCTAGTGATCGCTCTTCCTGTCTCCACCCCCCTCAACCCTGGAGTTACAAGCTGTGCCCAGCTGCTTACTTGGGTGCTGGGAACCACACTCCAGTCCTCATGTTTGCACAGCACCCTTATCCACTGAGCCATCCTTCCCAGCCTCCATCTTAAGCATTTTACATGTTCAGCTCAGACGTATCAAGTGTATTTACATTGTTTTTCAACCCGTCCCCAGAATTGCTCATCTGACAGAACTGAAAGGCTAGGCGCCACCCCTCCCCCAGTCTCTGCAGCCCCCATTCTACCTCCTCCCTATGAACTTGATCAACTTGACTCCTCCAGGGACTTCCTCCAAGTGGAATCACATTGTATCTGTCTGTTTGTGACTGGCTGTTTTACTTGGCATACTATTCCTAGGTTCATCCATGTTGTAGCATGTATCTTTTTTGTTCTTTTAATTTGAGAGAGACAGAGAAAGAGAGAGAGAGAGAAAGAATGGGCACGCCAGAGGCCTCTCAGCCCCTGTGAACGAACTCCAGACGCATGCACCTCCTTGTGCGCATGTGCGACATGGCGCACTTGCATCACTTTTGCGTCTGGCTAAATGTGGGACCTGGAGATTCAATTGTGCGTTCATAGTCTTCGCAGGCAGGCGCCTTAACTGCTAAGCCATCTTTCCAGCCTGCATGTGTCCTTTTTAATAGTAAATGATGTTCCATCCTGAGGCACACACATTGACATTTTGTTTGTTGAGGCTTGTTTTGCCTCTTGGCTATACAAATAATGCTGCAGTGAGGCTGGGTTCATAGACTCTCTGTAGCTCCATGGCTGGGATCCTTTACCCATTTACATCACTATTGATAGTGTGGAAATCACCTTCCTTTTATTTGTAGTGTGTGTTTGTGGTGTATGCATAGTGTATGCATATGTGTGTGCAGATGTGTGTGCAGATGTATGTGCATATGTGTGTGCAGATGTGCCCACGCCATACATGCATGAGCAGAGGCCAAAGAACAGGCCTGTGTCTCTTTACCTACTTGTCCTTGAGAGAAAGTCTCTCACTGAACCTGACCAGTGAGCCCCACTTATTCTTCTGTCCCCCCCAGACCGCCACACAGGACTGGATTCTAGGCAAGGTAGCCAAGCTCAGCTTTTTTTTTTTTTTTTTTTTTTAATTTTTGGAAAGAGACACAGAGAGAGAGAGACGGAGAGAGAGGGAGACAGATAGAGATGGGTGCACCAGCAATCTCTCAGCAGCTGTGAATGAAATCCAGATGCTTGCGCCCCCTTGTGGGCAAGTGCGGCATTGCGCTCTTGCATCACTTTGCATCTGGCTAAATGTGGGACCTGGAGATTGGAACCGGGTTCTTAGGCTTAGCAGGCAGGCGCCTTAACCACTAAGCCATCTCTCCAGCCCGAAGATCAGCTTTTTATGTGGGTGTGAGAGCTTGAACTCAAGCCCTCTCAGGCCCCCATGCTTTCAAGTGTCCTTACCCACTGAGCATCTCTCCAGCCCCAGAAATCACCTTCTGAAGTACAAATGCAACCTTGTTTGTGTTGCCATGTTTGGAACATTTTCAGTACCTTGAAGAGAAACCCCACATCCATCAGGGGTTACCCCCCTCAAGTCCCATAGTTCCCAAGCCCTGGAGACCACTAGCCAGTTTTCTATCTCTCTCTCTTTTTTGTTTTGTTTTTCGAGGTAGGGTCTCCCTCTCACCCAGGCTGACCTGGAATTAACTGTGTAGTCTCAGGGTGGCCTTGAACAGATGGCAATTCTCCTACCTCTGCCTCCTGAGTGCTGGGATTAAAGGCGTGTGCCTCCACACCTGGCCCAGTTTTCTATCTCTTAATAGTTTCTAGTTCAGAAATCTCAGGTAAATAGGATCCTAAAATATGTGATTTCTTGGTGTCTGGATTTTAACATAGAGCATATGTTCAAGGTTCATTGCTGAGGTAGCAGATGCCAAGATGTCACTCATTTTCAGAGCTCAGTAATATTCCATCGTAGAGAGACATTGCATTTTGTCTGACTGTCTGTCTGCTTGAACACTGGCAGATAGGTGTTTGGGTTGCATGCGGTGTCTTCCATACCTTGTCTTCTGACTGCCTGTGGTGGTTTGAATGGAATGTGTTTTCCATAGGCTCCCGTGAACACTTGGTCCAGGCTGACGGCACTGTTTGGGGAGGTTGTGAAGCCCTTAAGGGGTGGAGCCTTGACGGAGGAAGCTGGTCACTGGGGGTGTAACTTGAGATTTTGTAACCTGCCTCCACTTCTACTTCCTGCCTGTGGCTGCAATGTGACCGACAGGCTCTGCTCCCCCTGCCACACCTTCCCTGTCATGGTGGAACGTGTCCCGTCAGAGCCGTGAGCCACCAGGATCCCCTTCCTTCCTTATGTTTCCTCCAGGGATTTGGTCACAGCAACAAGAAGGTGACTAATGCGCTGCCTGACTCTAATCCTGTGGCAGAAAGCGTTTCCATTTGCTTTTTCTACTTGTATTTTCATTTGTTTATTTATTTGAGAGAGGGAAAGAGTCAGAGAGAGAGAGAGAGAAAATAGGCACGCCGGGGCCTCCAGCCACTACTTGTGAACTCCAGACACATGTGCTGCCTTATGCATCTGGCTCACGTGGGTCCTGGGGAATTGAACCTGAGTCCTTTGGCTTTGCAAGTAAGCGCCTTAATGGGTAAGCCATCTCTCTAGCCCTCCATTTTTTTATTTAATTTTTTGAGTCATGGTCTCACATGTAGCCACAATTTCTTTTTTTTTGGTGTCTGATGTGCCCAGCCTTTGGGAATGAGCAAGGCCTTCTGGGAAAATGCAGCTCAGGAGACAGGTGCAAGGACCTAGTTTATTTGCTTACTGTCTTATTCCCCTCAAACACCAAATGGAACAAAACTGCAACCACTTCCTTACAGGCTGTGTGTGTGTGTGTGTGTGCGCACGCACACGCACGCACGCGCACACACATGTAGATTTTTCCTCTTCTATTTCTTTCTTTCTTTTTTTTGAGAGAGACACAGAGAGAGACATAGAGAGGGAGGAGAGGAAGACAGAGATGGGCGCGCCAGGAGCCTCTTAGCCGCTGTGATGAACTCCAGATGCGTGCGCCCCCTTGTGGTCAAGTGAGGCCCTTGCGTCACTTTGCATCTGGCTAAACGTGGGACCTGGAGATTGGAACCGGGTTCTTAGGCTTAGCAGGCAGATGCCTTAACCGCTAAGCCATCTCTCCAGCCCTCCTCTTCTATTTCTAATGGAATAGACTTGTGCTCTTTAGGGAAATCAATAGGACGGGTAACGACCGATGATACTATGAGCAAGGAAAATCTTAAAAGACTTTGGAAACAACATGTAACATAAAAATTTTCAAACTATCTACAAATGCAAGGATTATGCCTCCATGGAAGGGAGCCATGCCAAAGTAAAAGTCTGCTTGGGCCTTTGTGAATTTACGTGTTAGCAAAAATTTGGTTGTTCTGGTGTCTGTCTGTGAAAGCCACTGTCCTGTGTTGTCCAGGGGCTCCAAGGCCATAAAGATCAGGATGAGGCCACTCTGTCTAGTTAGTGGCCACATACTAACTAAACTCAGTGTTTAGACATCTTAGTTTCTGGTCATATGATCCTTTGCTTTTTTTTTTTTTTTTTTTTTTTTTTGGTGCGCGGAGCTTTTGAGGTTGGGTATCCCTCTAGCCCAGGCTGACCTGGAATTCACCATGTAGTCTCAGGGTGGCCTTGAACTCATGGAGATCCTCCTACCTCTGTCTCCCAAGTGCTGGGATTAAAGACATGAACTGCACGCCTGGCTCCATAGCCTTTTGATTTTATCAAATGTTATGTTAAATGGTTCTTAGAAGTTTGGACGACATTTCTCCTTGCTCTGGACTTTGGAAAGAGAAAGAAGTCAGATGTGGAGGGAGAGTAGGGAGGACAATGCAGGACGTGATGGGCCAATGTTCTGTGTCTCTGTCACGGGAGTAATTATCTCATGATTCAAGCAACCTGCCACTCTCCCCTTCTCACTCACATTTCCCTTACACAGAGCCGCAGTCCAACTTTGTTACAAAGAAAGTAGAGAAACTTGTCACTTGTTTGATCATCAGTGTGGTGTAAGAATTTGCCTGTCACTTGTTTAGGATAATGGCTGAATTTTTCAGTTTTCAATTGATGCTTGGCAGTTCCGATGTGTTAGATTGCTCTCAAACAGCTGAAAGAAATCCACACGTCCTCCCCATTGTCAAGCTCATTTAGCAGATTATCCTAAGACTAAAGTAAGGGGAGAGAGCTTTGCTATAAGTCTTTTAAGAAAATATTACCGAATGGGAACAAAAGCAAATCCACGGGACTTGAGAATGTCAGTGCTGAAAGTGAGCTCAAAAAGCCTTCACCAGAGCATTTGAAAATTCCCATGTTCAGAGTCCAGGCGGTAACAAAAAATAAACAAACAAAAAACCAAAACAAACAAACAAACAAAAAAACCCAGCCAATTGAACAAAAGCAGCTGAGCTGGGGCAGATGGGCTGGGCCCTTGCAAGACCTCTGAGGGTTCCAGACAAGCTTTCTTGGACGCTGTGTTTGTAGGAAGTTCTGTTCAGCCCGCTGCGGCTTTCTCTTGTATGGCACCCCCTTCCTTCACACTGCCCCTCACGCGAGGTGTCGGATGGCAGTGGAGCCAACCAGAAATGTTAGATTCATAGGTGATCTGCATTTGTTTTCTTTTTGGCATGTGTGTGTGACATGAATGTATGTATGTGTGGGGGTGGGTGTGTGGGGAGGGGAGCACACATGTGTGTGTGAAAGTAGAGGCCAGAGGTTAATGTTTCCTGTCTCCCTCTCCAACTTACTTTCTTAATATTTTATTTTTATTTATTTATTTATTTGGCAGAGAAAGAGAGAGAGAGAGAATGGGCACACCAGAGCCTCCAGCCACTGCAAACAATCTCCAGATGCATGCGCCCCCTTGTGCATCTGGCTAACATGGGTCCTGAGGAATAGAACCTGGGTCCTTCGGCTTTGCAGGCAAACACCTTAACTGCTAAGCCATATCTCCAGCCCTGTACCTTATTTTTTAAAAAATACTTTATTATTTATTTAGCTGGGTATGGTGGTGCACACCTTTAATCCCAGGACTTGGGAGGCACAGGAAGGAGGAGGATTGCATGAGTTCAAGGCCACCCTGAGACTACATAATGAACTCCAGGTCAGACTGAGCTAGAGCGAGACCCTACCTCAAAAAACATTATGTAAGACCCTCAAAATAGAAGAGAAAGATGATGTCATCAAATTAGGAGAGAGACTAATGGAGAGAAGGAGGGGATATGATGGAGACTGGAGTACTAAAGCGGAATGGGGGAGGGGAGGGAAATATCAGGTGGGGTTTTTTTGGTATGTAAGATTAAAAGTCAATAAAAAATAATTATTAAAAAAACATTATATATATAATTTGAGAGAGAGAAAAGGAGGAAGAGAGAGAGAGGGAGTGAGAGAATGGGTGCGCCAGGGCCTCTAGCCACTGCAAACTCCAGACAAATGCACCACCTTGTGCATCTGGCTTTATGTGGGTCCTGAGGAATCAAACCTGGGTCCTTTGGCTTTGTAGGCAAGCACCTTAACCACTTAGCCATCTCTCCAGCCCATCCACCTTCTTTTTTGAGACAGGGTCTCAACTGAACCTACAGTTCACTGATTTGGCTAGATTAACTAGCCAGAAAAGGCTGGGGACCCTCCTGTCAATGCCTCCCCAGCGTTGTGATCATTGGCATCACCATGCCTGTTTTTAATGTGGGTGCCAGGGACCGAACTCAGGTCATCATGCTTAGGAAGCAACTACTGAGCATTCTCCCAAGCCCAGTCATCTCTTTTTATTTGAAATTTCTCCTATTAATACTTTTGTAGTGCATTTTGGACAGAAAGGCCTCCCCCAGGCTCTAAAACCTCTACAAGACCTGCAGGCAGGTAGACCGAGTGACAGTTCACGCCCATGGAAAGAAGCCCATCTCCCTCACTCCTGACAGTTGCCAGGTGTGAAGACCCCATGTGTCTGGCGCTCTCCAAGCAAGTCAGACATTTGGGTTTGTTTTCGTGAACGGCTGCAGATGGAAGCCATGGCTTTGTGCGGGTGAGGAGAGTGCTGTCTGAGCTACATCCCCAGTCCACAAATCCAGACTTGCATGTCAAATTTTCTGGTTTCAAAATATTGATAAATAAATATGACTCAGAAGGCACCATGGTGTTGAGAAGAAGTGACAGAGGAGTGTTCAGCACTGAAACATCTCAAACCTACCTTCCAAGGCTCAGCGTCCATTGTGGAAGAAGGCGTGGAAAGAATGTGAGAGCCAAAGGAAGGGTAGGACTCCTTACAACGTGCTCCTCCAGACACAAAATGGCCTGGATATCCATGACCTCACAGTGCCTGACACTACCTACACAAGACCCTCATAATAGGAGGAAAAGATCATGACATCAAAATAAAAGAGAGATTGATTGAGAGGGGGAGGGGATATGATGGAGAGTGGAGTTTCAAAAGGGAAAATGGGGGGAGGGAGGGAAATAACATGAGATATTGTCTACAATTAAAGAAGTTGTCAATAAAAATTTAAATATTGATAAATGTCAGGTGTGGTGGTGTACATCTTTAATCCCAGCACTCCAGAGGCAGAGGTAAGAGGATCACTGTGAGTTCAAGGCCACCCTGAGACTACATAGTGAATTCCAAGTCAGACTGGGCTAGAGTGAAACCCTACCATACACACACACACACGCACACACACACACACACACACCAAAGCTAAGGGACAGATTTGATCTGGAGGCTGTTATGTTTTCATCCTCAAGTTAAATACATGCTTGCTTCCATTATGAAAAGGTGACTAGATATGTAATTCATATACTGGTGATTGCACACTCTTGTCTTCTGTGGTTTTTAACTCAAATCATGACTCTAGGATTGATTTATTTATTCATTTATTTATTCACTTATTTGCAAGCAGAGAGGAAGAGAAAAGAGAGACAGAGAGAATGGGCATGCCAGGGCCTGCAGCTGCTGCAAACGAACTCAGGATACATGTGCACTCAGTGCATCTGGCTTTATGTGGGTACTGGGGAATGGAATTGATCCTGGGTTGTTAGACTTCGCAGGCAAACACCTTAACTGCTAAGCCATCTCTCTAGCCCAGGGACTTTTTTTTTTTTTAATCATTCAACTCATATGCCTTCCTCAGTGTAGGTTTCTCCCAAGTTCCACTTTTGGGGTGTTTGTTGTTCTGTTTTCTTTGTTTGTTTTGGCTGGCTTGGAACTCACTATGTAAACCAGGCTGGCCTCCGACCTGCGTCAGTCCTCCTGCTTCTGTCTCTATTATGCTGGGAAGACAGGCACATACCACCACCCCTGGCCCCCAACTTCAGCTCTGGATCAATGTGACCCACATAGCCCGCTTCTAGGTTCAGGGTCAGGAGATGGAGCCTGGCTTGAACGTCATCCACCATTTGCCATCGTGTCACAGTTATTGTCGCCACTGCTGCAGTCACTCTCTCACCCTGGAATGTTTCCCTGGGCTCTCTCCATCTGTCTTAGATGTCTTCTTAGCTATTTCCATGTCTATTGTAATTGTGGAGGTTCCGACTGACATGTTACCTCTGCACAAAGTCTACCTAGAACATCTTATCTAAGTTAACCAACCCCTCGTTCTCTATCCTGTGGTTTACAGCCATGATCCAAATGTGCATGCTTCCTAGTTTTGTTAGTAAAGTTTTATTGACATGCATTTTATTTTTTAACGTGGCTGCCATCACGGGACACTGTCACAGAGACAGTATAGCCAGTGAGTCACAAACCATTCCCTTCCTGGCCCTTTGGAGAAAATGTTGGTTAACCCCTCAGACTTTTACATTGTCTTGTATTATTTTCTTTACTGTAACAATTATCTGAGCATATTTGTGTGTGTGTGTTTCTGGCTTTTATTACAACCTAAGCTCCTCGGGGTACCTGGAACATAGTAAAAGCATAACGTGTTTTCATTGAGTGAACTTAATGATTTCCATGTTTAGTTTCTTTTTATAAGCAGAGATTGCTCCTGGGCCTGTCAGAGGTCTGGTATTTTTTTACAGTCGGTTTTTCAGCTATTGTTACTTTTATTATTTTATTTCAGTATTTTCTTTGTTTATTTATTTATTTGCAAGCAGAGAGAGGAGAGAGGAAGAGAGATGGGGGATTAATGGGCACATCAGGGCCTCTTGTCACTGTCAACGAACTCTAGATGCAAGTGTCACTTCGTGCATCTGGCTTTACATGGGTATAGAGAATCGAACCTGGGTCATCAGGTATTGCAAACAAGCACCTTTAACCACTGGGCAATCTATCAAACCCTGATGTTGCTTTTAGCTCCCACCAGGGCTGCTGTGCAAGTTTGGACAGTTTGGGTTTGCAAACTGGTCCCGTGAAAACTGGTTCAAAGTGGCCCTAGGGACAGTGAGGCCTCATGACCAGCCCCTTGGTCTTAAAGAGGAAACACCAAGGCGTGGTGATTTTTTTTTTTTTTTGAGAGAGAGAGAGAGAGAGAGAATGGGCGCGCCAGCAGCCTCTCAGCCGCCGTGAACGAACTCCAGATGCGTGCGCCCCCTTGTGGGCAAGTGAAGCATTGTGCCCTTGCGTCACTTTTGCATCTGGCTAAACGTGGGACCTGGAGATTAGAATTGGCATTCTCAGGCTTGACAGGCAGGCACCTGAACTGCCAAGCCATCTCTCCAGCCCATGTGTGTCCTTTCCTCCAATGCTGGTGTCATGAAGAAGTGCTTGCTCTAATCTGTTGATTAAAGAATGGTTCTAGGATCACCTTCATTTCTCAGTTTTCTAAACATCTATCACAGCACTGTCTGGCCTAATGAGTGAGGTTGTTTGTTTGTTTGTTTGTTTGTTTGTTTGTTTGTTTGTTTTTGTAAAATCTTTACCCACATGAGGAAATATTTCTTTGCTTTGCTCTGCAAAATTACATCTTCTTGTTCCGTACCAACTACACAAACCCGAACACATCCCTGTCTCATACCATTGTCACAAATGTCCACATGTCACTCACTCACATCTCTCCCTTCACCTTGCCAGACTGTCTCTTGGACCCGAATTCCTCAGTAACTTGAGACTCTCTAATAAATACTTCAGAACTTGAAGATTGGTCAATGGCTTCTTGTCCGAAAGCATCTCTCCCCCTCCTCTTACAGCTCACGAGCATGTCCTTCCCTCCTTCATGTTTCCCTCTGTCTCCCAACTTGTGTTTGACCTAACGTGAGTATCTGTCACCAGGCCCCTGGCTGAGGCCTATGGCAGGCATCAGGCAGACCGTTAAGTTTTCTCAAGAGTACCAGACCAGAACCTTCCTCTGGGAGTGCCCACACTATATAGAATTAAAGCTGTTCAAATGCCTCTGTTTGTTTACCGAAGCGTGTTCTTTTTTTTTTCTTTTTCCAAACCATAATTACTCATTTGCTTTTGAAATGATTATTGATTATAACTTAAACTTTCTCTTGCTGTCTTAACAAATGCATGTTTGATTATTATTAGATCTCTGAGGACTCCAAAGCTTTGATTTTTCAGAAAGCATTGAGAAGCTTCTAAACTATATGCACAATGCCCCAAAGTCCTTATAAATGAAATGGCTCTGGATGCCTGTGGTAGGCCATCTCTGTCCTGGGGGAGCCAGGAGTCTAGGGAGGATGAGGTGAAGGGAAGCAGATAGTTCTAGAAAACTGTGAAAAGTCCTTTCTTGGAGGAAATGTAAGATGAAAAAAGACTCCGGGCAAATAGAGAGACAGGAAGAAGAGGACCGTCCCAGAAGACCTCTTGGGGAAAGAACTGTCAGGTGAACCTTGAAGGCAGACGGCGTCTCATGCTCACTTCACCTTCTTCCACACAGCCATTTCCCCCAGTCAGCCTCGATAAATCTCCTTAACCCACAAATGAAAACACTTGAAGCCACAATGCAGAGGCTTCTCTAGGAATTTAAGATAGCATTAGACCACGTGAGGAGTTGGGCCTTGACAGTTGCCACCCCAGCTCCTACCAAATGGGTCCACTGTCATTGCAAAGCTGGCAGGAGAAAGGACTTCCATCTGGTATAGACCTGGCACCCAGGAGATGCTCAGGAACCGTTTGTTGAACAAGAGTCTCTTCATTTTCTCGTCTTCTCAAATGTCTGGAAGTTACCTGCATGTTTCCTTTTCTAGAAGCTCAGCATAGATGAAAAAAAATATATATATGAAGGGGCTGGAGAGATGGTTTAGCGGTTAAGTCACTTACCTGTGAAGCCTAAGGACTCAGGTTCGGATTCCCCAGGACCCACTTAAGCCAGATGCATGTAGTGGTGCATGCATCTGGAGTTCACTTGCAGCAGCTGGAGGCCCTGGCATGCCCGTTCTCTCTCTCTTTCAAATAAATAAATAAAATATAAAAAGTAGGAAGCCATGAAGAGTGCCTTTCATCTTGGAGGTGACTCAGAGATACACAGAGAGAGAGAACAGATGATAGAGACGGATGAATGGAAGGTGAAGGATGGGTGGATGAATGATTGATAGGTGATAGAGATGGATGATGACAGATAAATGGCTGATAGAGATCGATACGTGTATATATACCTGACGATAATAGATTAGATAGAGGGATGAACAGACAGACAGATGACAGACAGCTAGCCTTTTGGTGGAGACCTTTGTCCACATTCTATCCGGACAGTGGCAGATGATAAACCAATGGTGAACAAAAGTGAATTGTGTTAGGGCTTACTGAAGGTATTTTCAAATGCTAGCATTCAACAAACTACCTTCATACATACATAAATGTGAGTAGTCTTGAATTACCAAGCCAGGTAAAGTGAGTCCACAGATAACTCTTGAATGCATTAAGCTCCTGGAGATATTAGATCCTTGGGCAGCAGACGAGGCCTGGTGTGAAGCTCATTAGCATTTGAACAAATTTGTGAGACTTTTAAGGCATGTTGGTGGATGGAGCTAAGGAGACTAATGCAGCGAATTCCCGAGCCTAATGGCTCCATTTATCAAGGGAGCAGGTTTTAACATAATGCATAAACCTTTCTCACATGGCCATTTTACTATGCATTTAATTCTATTGCAACATGGGGCTACAAACAGAGGGGATGGGAAACTTAAACAAGGTTAACATTCCGAGAAAAGACTAGGGGAAAAAAATCAATACCCTCTCTTCATTCCCCAAATAAAAGATTATTTACAAAAATGGAAATCTATATTGATGAAAGGGTCTGACAGATGACAAGATGCACCAGTGATATTTCAGATTGGGACAGGAGTTGTCATTTCCACTGAATCCTCATTCAGCTTTGAAAATAATTTTATGAAAAATACTTTCATGGTATGGCTGGCTGTGATGTCACACGCCTTTAATCCCAGCACTCGGGAGGCAAAGGTAGGAGAATTGTCATGAGTTCAAGGCCACTCTGAGACTACATAGTGAATTCCAAGTTAGCCTGGGCTAGAGTGAGACCCTACCTCGAAAAAAAAATATTTTCATGGTATGAATTAGAGGTTCTAAATCACTTAAAGGTCCTCCTGTAGTTTTGAGCTCTGAGGACCGTGAAGACAAGGATTCTAGGTCTTCATCCCCTGCTTCCTGTTTACATAAACTTAAGAAGACCTCAGGACTGTCTTCTGCCCACTTGGGGAAATGTGCCGAAATTTAACACTGAAACTTCATGCCGTTGGTAAACCCAGCCATTCAAGATTTTTGTTTTGTTTATTAGTGCTTCAAAATAACCTGACATTATGCCATCTGCCGAGCCAACATCATGGTTGTGTCTCCTGGGGAAGTCAACAAAGGCGTGTGATGTGCTATGTTTAGCCATGTGCTAAGGTAAGGGACTCTATAAGGTGGCACATCACTGAAGAGTGTCAGTTTATTGGCAGGTCACCCAGAGCTACCTCACAGTAGAGATCTGAGGGTTTGGAGGATTTTTTTTTGCTGACAGTGTAATGCCAAAGCAATGCCCCCAAAAGAGCAATTCGGGGGAAGTGCTCCCTGGATTAAGTGCTTGCTGTGCAAGCCTGAGAATCTCAGCTCAGGTCTGCAGAACCCACATAGAACCAGACACTGGAGCACTATTTTCTGTGATCTCAGGGCACCTAGTGCAAGAAGAGAGGTGAAGATGGGAGAATCCCCCCCCCCGCAAAGTTCATGGCCCACCTTAGTGGAAGAATGTGGAAGTAAAGAATGACAAACCCTACCTTACGCAAGTGAAAGGTAATACCTGACACCCAGGGTGTCCTCTGACCTCCACGTGCACACTCTGGCTTACATGTCACATGCATGAGCACATGCGCGCACACTCACACACACACACATACAACAAAAAGAAAAAGGGGGGAGCCGGGCGTGGTGGCGCACGCCTTTAATCCCAGCACTCGGGAGGTAGAGGTAGGAGGATCATTGTGAGTTCAAAGCCACCCTGAGACTACATAGTGAATTCCAGGTCAGCCTGAGTTAGAGTCAGACTCTACCTCGAGAAACCAAAAAAAAAAAAAAAAAAAAAAAAAAAATGGACTAATGGTTAAGGCATTTGCCTACAAAGACTAAGGACCCAGGTTCAGTTCCCCAGGACCCACAGATGCACAAGGTGGCACATGTGTCTGGAGTTTGTTTTCAGTGGCTGGAAACCCTGGTGTACCCATTCTCTCTATATACATATCAGCCTCTTCCTAACTCTCTCTCAAATAAATAAATAAAATATTTAACAACAAAAACAAACAGGACGCTCTTGATTCTTTATAAACTCCTTATTTCTTTTTTTGTGTGGCACAGAGGATTGAACTTGGACCTTGCCAATGTTAGTTGAGTACCCTGCCAGTGAGCCACATCGCCATATCTGCACACCTCTTTTTCCTTTGCCTTTTGAGATAGGGTCTTACACAGTGGCTTGCACTGGCCTTCAACTTACTCTGTCATCCAGGCTGACCTTGAACTTATCTGCCTACCTCAACCTATAGAGTAGCCAAGAATTACAGATCTATGTCACTAGGTCTGGCTAGAAATAACTGTTCATTCTATGTTTACGTGGCTATTAAGACTCTAAAGAAGTCACTTAAAGTTTTCACATATACCTCAGTGTATTTCATGAGGGAAGATACATGTTTCTATGTGCCCATAAATCTGCGTGGTGTTGGACACTGTTGACCCTATTGCATACAGATGTCAAGTGCTCATGGCATAGACGTCGCACTTTTTCAGGAGATGCTACTGTTACATACGTAGCAAACACTTTGCTTCTAATGCCCGAAATAGCCTCATAGTTTCTCATTCTATCCAAACTATTCAAAGTTATTTCTTCAAAAAGTTGAGCCTTCCCAGTGTCCCCACTTCCTCCCTGACAATGGCATTCGATATTCTGTTTGGCAGGATGTGGGAATTACTGTTAAGAATTATGCTAATCTAAATAGCCAAAACTGGACTCAATTTCTATCACTCAGAAACCGTTGTAAAGTTGGAGCTTAGCAACGAATCTCCCACCTTTGGAAAAACTCATAAAAAAGTCATAGCGTGTGTTGCCCACATGGCTTAGCTGAATAATGCCATAAGCAGATGGAAGAGCATGCTCAGAAGTGGTGTTTCATAAAGTGAATCAAAAGGCTTAGCACACCTTTCAGGCACCCAATAGGCTGCTTCAGTCGAAAAGTAAATGCAGGGAGATGAGCAGTTGTGTTCTCTTTCCTGTCTGGACAGTACATCTGTATATATGGCCTGCCCTGCTTCTCCTCCCTGTCCACCGATAGTCCCATGACTGAACTGCAATTGGCTCGTATCTGCATCTGTCTCCCGGGTGTGTGGACCTTCCTCTGAGACACAAGAGCTCACTTTTTTACTGAACACTCAAAACTGACACCACCGAAATGCTTAGAGCTTATAAATACGAGCAGGCCATGAGCGAGTGCACACCGCCATGACTCTCTTGTGGTGGGGGCTGGGGAGACGGCTCAACACTTAAAGTGCTTGCCTACAAAGCCTAATGACCTGGATTTGATTCCCCAGGACCCACCTAAAGCCACATGCATACGTGGCACATGCATCTGGAGTTTGTTTGCAGCGAGCGGCTAGAGGACCTGGTGTGTCCATTCTCTCTCTCTGTGTCCTTTCCACTCTCCCCTCTCTTCTTACAAACAAACCAATACACTAAAAATATGGAGCTGGAGAGATGGTTTAGCTAGTGGTTAAGGCATTAAGCCAGAGGACCCAGGTTTGATTCTCCAGGACCCATGTAAGCTGGATGCACAAGGTGGCACGTGCATCTGGAGTTTGTTTGTAGTAGCTAGAGACCCTGACATGTCCATTCTTTCTCTGTGTCTATCTGCCTCTCTCTCTCTCTTAAATAAATAAATAAATAAATAAATAAAAATTTTAAATGAATTTTTAAATGACCTCATCTTTTTGATCAGATTTAGAAATGGCAAGAGGGCTGGAGAGATGGTTTAGTGGTTAAGACGCATGCCTGCAAAGCCTAAGGACCCGGGTTCAGATCTCCAGGTCCCACGTAAGCCAGATGCACATGGTGGCACATGCATCTGGAATTCGTTTGCAGTGGCTAGAGGCCCTGGCATGCCCATTTTCACTCTCCCTCTCTCTCCCTCTTTCTGTCATAAATAAATAAATAAATAAATAAATAAATAAATAAATAAATAAATAAAATCTTTTAAAAAAAATAGAAATGGCAAGAAAATGTGATCAGGTGGGACACTTGAAATCTTCGCTCCTTTTTCAAGCACACGGAAAAATCCTCCCTCTCCTTTGCATAGGATTAGGCAGTGTGCAGACCACCAGCTCACTTAACAGAGAGAGGAGCGGCTCAGCCTCGGACACTGAGCTCAACTCAAGACCCCCTGAGTTGCTCCCACAGAGGAGCCTCAGAGATGAGAGGGGAAAGAGGCAGGATTAGGGACACAGCACACCCTGTCTGGGTTTCTCTCTCCACCCAGTGGGGACTGCAGTTTGTTGAGGGAGGAGCTGTGATCAGCTCTCGGGGACTGCTTGGGTCATGGCATGTGCTATTAGTCTCAGAGCTTTCTTCTCTTGACAGATGCGGCTATTTTTCCTGTGCTCTTTTCACTGATTCAATCTAAAATGGCAAAGAAAGTTCTAGAAAGACTTCAGCTTTCTCAGTTTGATGTTCTCCAGTTGCCTTGGTTCTTTGGATTTAGCAATAGAAAGAGAGTTTTTTTTGCCTTATTTTGTTGTTTTGCTTTGTTTTGTTTTTTTATGAGTCAAGTTCAACAACTGTGTTTCACCCAGCCACCTCAAACCCTGAAGATATGGCCCTTTGAGTTCAAGATTAAACATCTGCAAATTCAATTCCCAAATTTTGCTAAGGTCATTTTCTCACTTGTAAGCTGCATCATTATTTTTTAATTTCTATTTAAGTAAGTTCATTTGGGTTGAAGTTAAAAGCACAAAAGCAAGAATTAGCAAGGCTTTTAACAAGTGTAGATCATCTATCTTCCAAGCAATCTCTATGGAGGGATTTTTAAATTGTACCGGGAAACAGCTGGGGGACAAGGGAGCGAGTAGGAACTTGAACTCTTCAAAGATGGTTATAATTCTCAAACACGCCACATTGTCAGTTAACCTCGCTGATTCTGTCAGCTCATCTGCAAAATGGAAATGAATAGAGTCTTCCCCAAAGGGCTATCAGGAGGATAAAACAAGATAATTGCCGGGAAAGTGCTTGGCAAATTCTAAAATGCTGTATAAGCACAGGAGAAAGTCACCCAAAATGGGAGTAGTGGGTGAGGTGCTTGAGCAGAAAACAGTAAGCTTGAGCAATCTGGCGAGATGCAGATGCAGAAAGGAAATAACAAGAGCAGATGTAGCCATCCCAGTCATTAATTTGTCACAATGTTATTTCAGAATATTGAAGCATTACAACCAACACCACATTTAGCCTAGATGTACAGAACTGCAAAAATGTAGTAAAACATTCAAAGAAACATAATATCCTCTTAAAATTCAACTTCTGGGGTTGGAGAGATGGCTCAGTAGTTAAGGCATTTGCCTGGAAAACCTAACAACTCTGGTTCAATTCCCCAGTACCCACGTAAAGCCAGATTCACACAAAGTGGCACATGCATCTGGAGTTCATTTGCAGTGGCTGAAGGCCCTGATATGCCCGTTCTCTCTCTCTCTCTGTTTCCAAATAAATAGATAAAATGTTTTTTTAAATATTCACGTCTGCATATATGTTACATATGCACATATGTACATTGCTGTAGGCACTATAGTTGTGATGTACACTAATGCACAAGAATATCTGTAAAATAACATATAAAATAATTTATGGACAAATCAAAAGGCAAGGTAGATTCTTGGCTCACTATTTTTCCAACTCAGCCATAGAAGATGAACCTTCACAGTACTTTTGTGTTGTGGTTTTGATGCAGGGTCTCATTATGGTCTCCAGGCTGTCCTTGAACTCACAACCCTCTGCCTGAGCCTTTCAGGATACTGGAATTATAGGTGTGTACAACCACATCTGGCTTTTTCTTAAATTCTTGCCAGCAATTATAGGCGAATGAAAATTATGAGCTGAGTATGTGTGTGCACGTGAGTATGCAAAAATCGAAAATGATTTACCCAGGCATTCAATTCAAGCACAAAATCACAGGCATGAATATGCAAGGAAATTTGAGTGTGTGTTTGTCAGCAACTGAGTATTTGGCAAGGGGGAAAATTAAAATAGATTGCACTTAGAGCTGGTGGAAAGAAGAATAAACACAAATTTACAGGTGAGTGTTAGCAAACAGCATATATATTGAATAGTCATCTGAAATAGACCCATCTGAACTCAGTAGGAAATTGACATTCCGTTTGTGCTTACTGCATATTAGAACTGGAAGCCTCAAGTTATCCTGCTTAATAGTGATATGGAAAATTACTATAGCCACACGGCAGGCTCTTAAGAGCCAAAGAGATTGAGGGTTATTTGAGGCAATTAAAATGAAAATTTCAGATAGGATCAAATCAGTGTGGCCAATCCGCAAACAGTGAACAGGTATTTGTGAACACAGAGCTGCTCTTTTATGCTTTAACTCTGTGCTTGATTGGATTATAATGAGAGAAATCTCCAAAACATTCAAAGAGGGATCAGATCCTGGCCCTTGCTTCAGAGGTTGTATATCACAAAGAGGTGCTGCAGATCCACACCCACACTGGTTCTGACCTGGTTGCCCCTCTCTGGCTGAGCAACACATCTTAGAGGAGAGCTGGATTCCGAAGCCAGTCCATTAAGCAAAAGTCACATACAGTCAAAAGTACATTTGAGGTCTGGAGAGATGGCTTAGAGGTTAAGGCATTTGCCTTTGATGTGTAAGGACCCAGGTTTGATTCCCCAGTATCCACGTAAAGCCAGATGCTCAGGTGGCACATGCATCTGGAGTTTGGCTCTTTCTATCTGCCTCTTTCTCTCTCCCTCTAATAAATAACTGTTTTTTTTTTTTAAAAAGGTATATTTGAAAGTTTCTTAAATCCTCCATCCTTGATTGTTCTTCATTATTTTTGTTGTTTTCTTACTGGGATGTAATTTCTTTGCACCCCTATGCCCACAAGAGACAGAAATTTAATATCAGTACACACGCTCATGTGCGTGTACATACACGTGTACACACACTCTTTTTGGGTCACTTTTATGCCAACTAAAGTTTGAGAGGCACTGTGTTAAGAAAACACTAAAGAGTCTATAAGGCAGATGTCTGCTCTGCAGAGTCCTCCTGCCTTGGAGATACTCCACAGTCCCGGGGCTGAAGGGCGGATGGTGAGACTTGTAAGGCATGCCTGCTTGCTGCAGGGGTGGCTCGGTTCCTTCCGACGTCCTCATCAGCCTGGCCAGCTTTGATACACGCTGATAGATTTATCTGATGTTCTGAGGGTGGAATGGAGCAGTGGATGAACTCTTTCTGGAAGGCTCTGTTAGAAAATTAGGAACCTCGGTTGCATATGCTTTGCAATGCTTCCTCATTTACATGAAACTTACTTGGGTCCCTAAACTCGCTGCTTCTCAGTCACCTACCTACTTACCTTCAGGTGGATAAGACAGGTCACGCCCACTTAATGGACTTATTGACGCGACAATGCACAGAGAACAAGAGATGAAATCGTCGTCACTATTATTTTATTATTTTCATAAGTTGCTGTTGTTCAGATGAGTGTTACTGCCTGTGACTGCAGGCTTGTTACCACATCTTTCTGGGCTTTTGTCATTTGTCTGTGCAGAGGAACGATGCTATCTTTGCCTGCTACCTTGAAGAGTGGCAGAAACAACCAACAACAAAAAAGAGAGATGTGGAGTTTGGAAAGCTTTGGAGACTGTCCAAGTAGAATGTAAAAACAGAATAGTAAAAAAAAAAAAAACAGCATTCGCAGGGTCTTTTGGTGCAGTTGTGGGGCACCTGGGAACATGTGTCCTTCCTGACATTTTCTGTCATGTAGAGTGGCTTTATGCCCCACCATGAGTGAGTCACTCTGCCCAAGTGGCATGGAACCGGTCTCTTTCTTCTGCACAAGTGAATGGCATGTTCGTGATAAGCACCTATGGCTCTGGATACCCGAAACAGAACCTCAGTCAAGGCAGGAGCTATGAGTTTATTCAGCTGCTCGAGTTTGTATCCAAGCTCCAGGAGCTTCCAGACATCCAAGGATTTGTGTGGGGGGGGGGGCTACGTGGTTCTCAGTGATCAACTGTATCCACATGACCTCCGTGCGGATGTCCAGGGTTTGTCCCTTCTGACCTCTGCTTGGATGCTATTCTGGAGTGGCAGGGCTGAAACTTACCTTGCAATGACTCTGGTCCTTTTGCGTAGCCACAGCATGCAAGTTCATCTGCTCCCCAACCACGGGAAGGAATCGGACTGGGGAGATGGCGGGTTGGGAAAGGTGGAGTTCCTTCACAAAGCATCCAAATAGAAGCCTTTTCTGCTCTTGAATCCCCTAACTCTTCTGAGGGGTGTCCTCCATCCAGAACCTCTCGCCAGGGACCAAAGATATCACCCCACGAGTAACAGGTAGGGGGTCAACCTAACCCTTACCATGTCCTGCCCTCCATGTCTGCACAGCTCCGTCTCCTTCATCTTCATTGCCCCAGGAAACCCAAGCTCCTCTTGGCATCCAGAAAGCCCTGTCAGTTGGGTAAAGGAAGGTGGTAAATAAAGGGAGAGTGAGCCTTCGACTGCCACATGCTATCTTCCTATAGCTAGTTGAAATCCCTAAGCCAAGCCTTTGGTTCTGGTCCCTGCTCTCTGCTGTCTCTTCCTGGCTGCTAGTTCTTAGATGCAGCAGAATCCCCAAGATTCTCGTGTTGAAAGTTTGATCCCTGTCCCTCGTACGGCAGCATGAGAGGTAGAAGTGACAGGGTCACCTAGGAGCTGTCTTTTCAAGGCACGTGTTATTTCTTCATAGATGAACTGTTGTAAAAAGAACAAGACTGGTCCCTTCCCCATCTCTAGCCTCCTGTCTCACCACATGATCTTGTCTCTATGAGCATTAATATCATTGGAATGGGGGCTTTACCGGAGGCCAAAGTGATGGAGCTGTCTTGCCTGCTGTTTAATATTCAAGACCCTAAACTATAAGGGAAATGAGCCTCTTTTCTTCATAAGTTCTCAGCCTTCAGTATTTTGTTACAGCAATAGAACATGGATCAATAGATGAGCTAAGGTCTGCTTCTTACAGAACCAAGAAGATCCTGCTTAAAGAGTGAGACTTAACATTCTTCCCAACATTATACAACAATGTTTAAAAAAAATGTCGCCCGGCTTCAAAGGGTCCTCATGAGTTGCACTGTCACAGGTTTTGAGCTAGTCCTTCTATGACAATGTCAGTAACTTGTCTCATAGCAACTGGGGGTGCTGAGTCCAGATTCAATTGTACCATCAGTCATTAGTGGCACACAGTTTGAAACAACACATTGTTTTTCCAATCTCATCCTCTTCTGCTACATTCTTAAAGGAGGTGAGAAGTACTTCTTTAAGCTTTGTCATTCTGGAGCAGGTTTTTTTTTATTATTATGTAAAAAGCAATTATAATTCAGAGAAAAACAACTCAATGTGTGAAATGGTAAAATAATTCTATTGTCACTGGAAGGCTCCATTTGGGGACTACCCATTACATCTTGGTATGGAATATAAATCCATGTGCTCAGATCTGCAAAAATGTCACTGAAAAGTACGTGGGATCTTTCCAGCCCACTTAGACAGTGCAGGTACATCCCTCCATGCCACAAATACACAGGGGACAAATGTCCCTGCCAGCTCCCCCCTTTTAGCTCCCCTGTCACTCTTCCCCTCTCCATCCTGACCCTCTTCATTCGCTAATGTCTGATCTGCAGCCAAGTGGATCATTTGAAAATGCAAATATGACAGCCATGTCACTCTAGTCCCTCGAAGCCCCATCCGCACTTAACATTCTTCAGTGGACTTCTGGGCGTGTTGGTTTTCTTAGGGCAGAGTGGGGCCCATCCTCCTCAGAAGGTGCTAGAAGAGGGTCATTCCTTGCTTCTCCAGCCTGTGGACCCTGGCATCCTGGTATGTGCCCTCTGCTTCTGTCATCACACAGCACCTCCTCTTTGTGTCTAGGCCTGTCCTTTCTTTGTTTGATTTATTTTATTTTTATTTATTTATGAGAGAGAAAGAAAGAGAAAGAGAATGGGCCCACCAGGGCCTTTAGGCACTGCAAATGAACTCCAGACCCAGATGCCACATGGTGTATCTGTTTTACATGGGTAGTGGGGAATCAAACCTGGGTCCTTAGGCTTTGCAGGCAAATGCCTTAACCTCTAAACCTTCTCTCGGGCCCTTTTCCTTGTTTTATAAGGACACTAGTACCTGGATTTAGGTCCATGCTAATGACTTCCCCTGATTATACTGTCAGGTGCCAGGGGTTCAACTTCACTGTATCTTTCAGGGACTTACAGTTCAACCCCCAGCACTGGGTTTATTCACAGAAACCTAGAATCTCAACCATCATCTTCAAGACCCGGGGAAGGCAATTTCCCACCTACCCCTTCAGCCTCCATTCCGATCTTCTCCTGTCCACGTCAACAATTCTTCTGCACCCCGAACTCCTCGGTTTTCTGTTAGTTCCTTCGGTTGCCAAGCTGCCTTCCTCGCCAGCACGTGTTGATTCAAGGATCAACGTTCAAGCTATGCGTTCTTCCTGAATCATCTCCATCCCTCATCCTCCTACCACACTGAGTTCCCTCAATATCAGTACCACCGTTAGTTTTGGAACAAAGCCACGTTTAATGTTGCCTCCATGTCACCTCCTGTGCCTCCATGTCATTAGTACTGAGGACAGTTAATTGTTTATTTGGGTGATTGTCTAAGTCATGTAAGTCCTACTTGCGTCAGTTAACAGCCAGGCATTTCTGATCAGAGCAGATACTTAATAATAACAAACGATTCCCTAACTATCCAATTGCAGTATGGCATGATAGTAACACCTACCCCATAGGACACCTCTATTCATTTTTTATTAGCATGCAAAGTATTAAGTATCATTATGGTATTTTTTTGTCCTTTCAATTATGTTATTATTTTATTTATTTAAAGAGAGAGAGAGAGGGAGAGAATGAGCGTGCCAGGGCCTCTAGCCGTTGCAAACGAACTCCAGATGCATGTGTCACTTTGTGCATTTGGCTTTATGTGGGTACTGGGGCGTCAAACCTGGATCATTAGGCTTTGCAGGCAAGCGCCCTAACCACTAAGCCATGTCTCCAGCCCTCATTAAGGTATTTTCAAACAAAATGCATTTTAGTTAATTCTCCCCCATTGACGTTTAACCTATAGAAGAACTATCATTTTCATGTTCTCTTCATATTTCATGTATTTATTTGCTGTTTGTACATGTGTGCACCTGTGTGTTCATGTGTGTTCATGTGCACATGTGTGTGTGAGTAAACACACGTGTGTGTAGAGGTCAGAAGACAATGTTGAGTGTAATTCCTCATGAACTCCATGCACATTTTTCAAGACAGAGTCTCACACTGGCCAATGAGTCTAAGAGATCCTCCTGTGCCTCCCCAGCTCCCCAGCTCCAGGGTTTCAGGCATACACTGGAAACCTGGCTTTTTTATGTGGGTGCTAGGGATCAAAGTTGGGCCCTCAGGCTTGCAAGGCAAACACTGTAGCCATGAAGCCATCTCCTCAGACCTTATTTGTTGGCTTTTAATACCTTGAGTTTCAGGTTGACTTCTCGGAGGATTCTATTATGATATCATGGCTTCCCAGGATGAGCTGGAGGGTAAGAGCTAAGCCAACTTGACTTAGAAGATGAACTCAAGAACCCTCAAAGCATTTACAGGAACATCAACAAACAAACAAACAAACAAACAAACAAAAACCTTAAAGACAAGCAAGAGTAGACAGAATCAAGGAAGCATCAGAAAAGCCATTTTTAGGTCATTTTGTTATTATTTCACTGTTGCACAAGAAAGAGGAACCAGGAATCCTCAGTGGAATCCAGCATTAATCCGCGTTAGTTGTCATTCCACTGGGCCAGCTTTCTAAGCACCACATGGAAGATGCGGGGGTACCTTCCAAGGAAGGATAAATGTGTGGCTCATAGTCCACTTACTCAAAATACCTAGTGGTCCACATGGGGCGGGCATGGTGTTTATCATCGCGTGTACGGACAGGATGGATCCCATTGAAGCTCGCTGGACCATGCGTGATTTATGGTGCTTTCCATCCCTCCGCTGTTGGAGGAGGTGGCCACGTGGTTAAAATTCCATCTGTCCCATATGTAGCCCCCTTAATTAATGATTTATCTTACCGTCTTCCTTCTTGGGAGTCAAAAAAAAAAAATGAGTTGACTTCCTTAGGTGAAACTACCATCCGCCAGACAGAAACATTATCATTATCGAAACCCCAGTGACAAACAAGTAACTGAGAATGTTCTGGAGAAGGGAGCGCTGAGGGGAAGCAGGTTCACAAAATCCCTCACTTCCTGAAGGAAACACTAGTAAGTGTTTCCTAATCCTGCCTAGCAAAAGGTCAGTGCTTTGATGTTAGTGTGAGGCATGTATGCAACCTTGCTTGTGTGGCTGTGTACACACACACACACACACACACACACTCACTCACTCACTCACACGCACATCTGCTTAAGTTTGCATGTTATGAGAGAGGAAATATAAAAAGATTCCAGTGGAGGAGGGAAGCCATTAATCCAGTGGGTTTGGCAGTCAGACACTTGAAAAAATATGACTGATTAACATGCAGTTGTCACCATGTTAATAATGAAATATTGATCCGGATTTGCTTAATGAAAATCAACTTATTCTCATTTGCCCTAGAGAGGGGAACACTTAGGCTCTCATCCCAACGTTGTCACCCTATCCATCTGGATATTGTTCATAGCCGTATTTATTTCTTTAGTACATATAGATGAAAAGGGTGGGGGAGGGCCCCGATGCCATCAGCTCACTCACGTTTATTTTTCTTTTCTTCCCTTGTTGAAAGACTGTCATCTGATTTAATAAGAAAAATTTCAGGGGAGACCTCATAAGATAATAGGCATCACTGATTTTATGATTAAATGATTATAATCTTATTCAGTAAAACGACTACCATATTAGAAACGGAAAATCTCAGATAAGCACAATATGTTGACTGTATAGTTTGGTTCATAGCTATACACAACCCCACATACGTTACCAGAGAGACTGGATTCTGGTCCCAGGACTTACCAGCCTTAGTGGTTGAGGACAATTTTACCCAGAGAAGCTCAATTAGCGGCCAGTTTCATGAGTCGTTTCTGTTTCATAGTCCCAGTGTTTTTTGGTTTTTTTTAACTCATTTATTTACCTGCAAACTTGAAATTATCTGTGGCGCAATCTCTTTTGGGTAACAGGGAAAAGGAGACAGGACTGTAACCCTTTTACAAAATGTAGCAGATTTTTGATTTACAATTTAAAATGTAAATGTTTTGAGGTTGGGCCTACGCAAAAAGAAAAATTCACAAGTCGATACATTGCCTCCTCAAGCTTTAAATGTTTATTACCAATAGGCTCATACACTGCTGTGCGTGTATATTTTACTAACACAGGGTTTTATTGCTTGGGTAAGGTGTTATTGCACGGAGGTTCACATAAACATTTGTATAGGTTTCAGAAAACAGTTGTTATGAGGAAGAACCTTTTTCTGTTTACACAAATTCAGAACAAAGAAACATTGCTACAGCTTCCGGTAATTGACATGTGGGCGTGTTTTTCAAGTCAGTGACTGGAAGAACTGAGCATCTGAGATTTATTTTTGACAGGACTTAAATTACTGGTAGTCTGACACATTTTTTTTTTGAACAATTACTAGGCGCTGGGGTATTTAAAAGTGATGGGCGCTGTTTGTTGGAGGACTGGGGAAGTTGTGAAACAGTTAGCATGAAACAATTTCCCATCTGATTAGAAAGACGCTAACATCACCTGTAGATTACTAAATATCACTGCTTCGTTGGCTCTCCATGTGATAGCTTTCTTTCTCAGAATAAAACTCACACTTTAAAAAAAATAATCCCTCCACTTGAAAGGTTGGTGGATCACGGGAATTCAAAAAAGGAAGGGCCCCTCCACTCACCGTCAATTTCCCGTCTGGCTCTCGCTCCAGCCCTCTAAGTACACAGAGCCAAGAGCTGCTTGCGTTCTGTTTTGTTTCAAATGTCTTAGAAACCAGGCCTCACTGTTCATTAATTAGCCACTATCTCTCAGGAGCTTCTAAACATTGTTTCACCAGCCATCTGAACTCCAACTGGAAAATTAAAATTCACAATTTTGCGAACTGCTCATGTCCCCAAAAGATAAAGCCACCACAGCTGTCATAATTGGCAACACTCTGACGTCTCATGTTATCCAGAAGTCGGGGAGATGGCTTTTTCCCCTCCTTCCTCGCTGCTCCTGTATCAGATGAAAAATGAAAGATCGCAGGCTTTCTGTCCTCTGCTCAGCACCCTGTGGCTTCAAAAGCAAGGCCAGCTCTGGACTAATGTCCATCTGGGAACCTTTCTGCTCTTATCCATCTCAAGGGTGGGTATGTGAGGATCAGGACACCCCAGAATCTTTCTTGACTCACCACTAGTGATGTGGTATTTTTCCCCTCTTTGTTTCCTTCTTCCTTCCTTTCTCTCTTTCTTTCATTTTTTTTTCTTGCCTAAGATCTTTTTCTCTTCTCCTCTTAGTCCGGGAATACTCATGAGAAGTCCTAGAGAATGGACTGCTGCGTTTCTAAGAGAAAATTCTGAGCTAGAGAGATGCCCAGTCAGTAAAATGCTTGCTTCACAGCACGAGGACTTGAGTTTGATCCCCAGAACTCACTTCAAAATGCCATGCACAGTAGCACATGCTTATAATCCCAGCACTGGGGACTGGGAAGTGGCAATAAGTGGATCCTTGGGGCTTGCTGGCCAGCCAATCTAGCCAGCTTGATAAGTCCCAGGCCAATAAGAGATCCTGTCTTGGGCTGGAGAGATGGCTTAGTGGTTAAATGTTTGTCTGCAAAGCCTAAGGACTCAGGTTTGATTCCCTAGTACCCACATAAGCCAGATGCAGAAGGTGGCGCATGCATCTGGAGTTTGTTTGTAGTGGCTAGAGGCCCTGGCACACCCATTCTCTCTATCTGCCTCCCCCTTCTCTCTTTAATAAATAGATAAATATTTTTTTTAAAAAAAGAGTCCTGTCTTAATAAAAGTGGATGATATTCCTCAGGATCAAAACCTCTGGTTGTCCTCTGGTCTCCACATACATGTGCATATATGTGTATCCACACACAAATGAATACATGCACATACACATTGCATTAAAAAAAATATAAGAAAATGGCTGGAGAGATTTCTCAGTGGCTAAGGCACTTGCCTGCAAAGCCAATAGCTACGTAAAGCCAGATGCACAAAGTGGCGCATGCATCTGGAGTCAGCTTGCAGCAGCTAGAGGCCCAGGTGCGTCCATTTTCTCTAGAGCTGGCCTTGGTGGCTCATACCTTTAATCCCAGGATGCTGAGGTAGGAGGATCACTGTGAGTTTGAGGACAACCTGAGACTACATAATGAATTCCAGGCTAGCCTGGGCTAGAGAGGGACCCTATCTTGAAAAGAAAGAGAAACGAAAAGAAAGAAATCTTTGCCTTGTTACATTGAAAATGAAAGGAGGTTTGCATTGTAAGACCCAAGCAGTTGTCCTCAGGAAGGGTCTTTCTGTCTCTACCTGATCCCAGAGACAGTTTCAAGTTCTCATAACAAAGGGAGCTATTGTGATATCTTAAAAGTACAGGCCAGGACTGTTGCTGAATGTCCCATAGTACACAGCAGGAGCCACACAACAGAATTATCTGAGTCCAGATATCAGTAATGCCCAGGCTGGGAAACCCTGTTGCAGAGTAACGAATGATGCTGGTCTGTGCATGTCCTGTGCACGCCCCTAACCTACGCATCGTCGCCGCCAAGCAGCAGGAATGCTAAGCTGAGTAGGAGCCCAAGCCATTTAGAAAATAGTTCTTCAAAGATCTACATCCACACTCCTGACTTCTAAAAAGCCCACTGAGCAAACATGAGTACAAAGACCGTCCTCGGGACAGAAATGATAGCATATCATGTAGCAATATGAGTGACCACAGGGGCAGGGGACACTAGTAAGCTCCTGACTTACACATAAGTACTTTATTGATACCCCTGTTTCTGTTCTCTTTGTAAGCGTAGATAGTAAAGTTGCCCTTCTTTGTAGCGGCTCATGTTGCAATGAAGAGTGTTTTATTCACACCCTATTTCCAAGAGCCTAAAGTTTTCAGACTCATTATAGATCTTCTGATATGAGGAGGAATAACGTCTCTGGCCTTATTCTCCTTTTACACTGGGTGTGTTGATATCATTCCAGAATATTTTCCAAGATTCCACTGTAAAGCTACAAAATACGGGGAGGTTTCTCATTGTTTACTGACGATTGGGACCGGTGAAAGTCACTGGAAGGAGATCACCATTAGCCTTGGGAAAAATAATTAAGGATTTCAATTTTATCTTTCTATCCATCCATTCACCCACCCACTATCCATCCATCTACCCACCCACTACCCAACCATCCATCCAACTTCTATTCTTCCATCACTTGTAAACAGATCCACTAAAACAATCCACTAAAGGTTATAATCATTTCTCACCACTGGAATATTGGATCGTTATAATTTTTTTCTTTAAAGTTTTCTCTGTTACTTAAATACAGTAAGCGTGAGTCACTCATAACAATGAAATTATTATCTTTTAAGAGGAAGAGCCAGATACGGGATGAACTAATGGACGCTTTACTACAATCCAGGAACACTGTTTTGATAGTTGAACAGAGTGCTGCTTGCCCTCTATTAACTCCATCTGCCAAGTGAAAAATATCAGTCTGTTTTCTGTTTGGGGTTTGGGTTGATGGATGGGACTTTCTCATTGTGAAATATGCATGTTTAATTATCATTTTCCACTGACCTCAGTGTTGGTTACTTACACTGTACATTGGCTGAAAGCACAGGCTATTCATCATACGGATTTGGTACAATGTCTCTGGGCCCAGAGGTTGCTGTGTCCTTTAGGAAAGTCAACCAAGCGTGGAAGGTCCCCCATTTACACGCTGTAACCTTCGGGGTAAAGGGGTAAGAAATCAAAAAAGGGCTGGAGAGATGGCTTAGCAGTTAAGGCACTTGCCTGCAAAGCCAAAGGACCCAGATCTGATTCCTCAGTCCCCATGTAAAGCCAGATGCACAAAGTGGAACATGGGTCTGGAGTTTGTTTGCACACCCATTCTCTCTATCTGCCTTTCTCTATATATCTTTCTCTAATAAATAAATAAATAAAATGTTTTTAAAAGAAATGACATACCAATTCCAGGTTTGTAAATTCATGTATGTACAACACCTCTCACCTTCATAACATCCTTATTGAACTCTTACATACCTCTAACTCAATGTCACCTCTTCCATGGAGCCCTCCTTGACCACTTCTTATGAAGTTACCTATTTCTTCCTTCGATGTTATTCTTTGAATGAGAAGTTAAATGTTTCCTTTTCTATCACAGCGCCCCTTTCTGTCTTCAAATATAAAAATTATTACATTCCCAAAATTGCATCCTTATGTAAGTATCCTTCCTCCAGGAGTTTGGGCTCCCTGGGGACAGAAACAGAATTTATTTGTCTCTGTATTGTTGTAGAGTCTTAATTTGTCTCTTTCAAGAGTGCAACCCAGACTTTAAGTCAGAATAAAATAGGTTTAATATGAAGTGCAAAAATCTGAAAAGGATGTAAAAGACAAAACAAGACTGGCTTATTTTAAGGCAAATACTTATGGAATACACACAGACTTAACCAGCCAGCCAGAACTTACATAACAATGAACAAACGAAAAACAGAAAGTAGGGATTGCTATGTTTGAGTTTTAGGGGCTCATACTAAAGGAATATTCACATTAGAAGAAAACTTCTTGGAAAATATAGGTCCGAGTCATTTTTGTAAAGAAACCCTTTAGGACACCTCCATCCTGCATGTGGGAAGGTGTGGGAGGCACTGGGTACACATGGCTGTCATCAGAGAGGAGTTCCTGCTTAGCAGATACATGCACTGCCGCTGAGGGAAGCGACGTTTTGTTTGAAGCCAGACAGCTCCCCATCAGAGCCCCAGCCCCTCCCTAGGTATTTGGCCTTGAAGGTCGGTGTTTTTCCCCGTCAACCACAGCTGTTTTATGTCCTCTTTTCTCACTGGTGTTTTCTCCATGTGGAAAGCTTTTGAAAAGGCTCTGGTCACATTTTGAAAGTCCATGACAAAAAATTGAATGTCATCCAGAGCCCAGTTTAGGATTTAAACATCCCTGTCAATCCAGGCTGTCATCGCCGGCAGATTTTTATCCTGACGATAGATCTCTGTGATGTGCTGGGCCCAAAGGGTCCTGGGCTTTAGAATGACTAAGAACAGACTCTAGAGTGTAATGAAAATACGAACAAAAAGAGACAGAGTGTCTCCAGACCTCTCCATTATCCCCTTCTCGGATGTCAGGCTCAGAGACTGCTCCAAGTCAACCATCTCCCTTCTTTCCAGGGCAACAATCTGTGTAATGGGAGTGAGACTAGTTGTTATCACATGAATGACTGGAGGGCACCTTGAAAATAACAACACAAAGGATGAGGTCAGATGGCAAAAAACACTGCTTGCCAGGATGAGAGAAAACAAGAGGCCAGTGACACTTTCTGAAATGAACTCACCCAGGCAGCACAGAAGCAACCAGGCACGAAGCGCATAGGGCCAGGGGGAGAGCGAGTTTCAGATGATGGGATCTACAGACAGGAAGTGGACACCATGACTGGACAGAACAAGGCCAAGAAGGGGTAGGGTGAAGATGGTGGTGGCAGTAGGGTGAGCCACCATCCCTGTCTGTGAGGGGACTGATGGAGTTTGGGGGTGTAGGTTTGTCCATTGTCAACCTGGGAGAGTCCAGAAGAAAGCAGTTACAAGCTGGTCCGGCCAGGTAGGAGGCAGGGAGGATGGGACATTGCAGAGTTCAGGAAGGAGCTCAGGCTGTGTGCGAAAAGCCTCGGGGGCTTGACAGAGTATCACAAGGTATTTGCTTGGGGACTTGCACCCTGGTTCCGGGTTCTTTGGCAAGTCACGGGCCCACTCTTAACGTTACTGTCCTCATTTGTAGCAAGAGGTGGTTCCACCAGATGGTCTTCAAGGTTTCCTTTGACCTTGACACTATGTCATTTTCTGCTATGATCTACAGGCAGGAGAAGAGTGGTCAGGGAGTCCTGAGCACAGAAATAACACGACATGTGTTTTAAAGGAAGATTCTTCCAGTGGCAGTTTATGAAGCTAAATGAAGGGAGGTGAGATCTGAAGAAGGTAGCTGACCATTCGCAGTAATTCAGTCAAGACATGGCAGGGCCTCTGTGCTGGAGAGCATGACGTGGTGGTTACAGGTGCTGACTAGAGCTTAGATCCTCAGCATCCTTGTAAAGCCAGACACAAAAGAGCACACGTGACTTTCATCACGAGGTGACCATCGGGAGAATCCTGACGCTCACAGGCCAGCTCCTCTAACCTTTACAGCGGCAAACAAGAGAGAGCCTGTCTCAGCAATGTGGAAGGAGAGGAATAACACTCTGAGATTGTCAACTGACCTCCACACACCATGGCGAGCTCACAGACACAAGCACACACTTGTACACACACGCCAGATGACTGGACCTGGATAGGGGTCAGGAGAAAGCGTAGCTGGTCAGGAGGGGAGGGTGAAGCAACGACCAGGGAAAATGGGAACCTCGGTGGCTGACAGCATATGGCCAATGATGGAGCTTCTCAAGTGTGGTTTTACTCACTCACTCATTCATTCATTCATTCAACTTACTGATCACCTCTTAGAAACCAGACCCTGGCAGTATAAGGAACAAGTCCTAGATTTTCTTTTTTTTTTTAAGATTAAAAAAAATTATTTATTTATTTGCATGAAGAGAGTTGGAGGAGAGAGGAAAGAGAGGAGGGAGGGAGGGAGAAAGAGAGAATGCGAATGGACACACGGGGCCTCCAGCCACTGCAAATAAACTCCAGATGCATGTGCCATTTTGTGCATCTGGCTTTACGTGGGTCCTGGGGAAATGAACCTGGGTCATTTGGGCTTTACAGGTAAGTGCCTTCAACCACTGAGTCATCTCTCCAGCCCAAGTCCTTGACTCTCTACAGCTTCTAATATCACTGGGGAAATCCCAGGATTGTTCTGTACATGTCATTGGTTGGCTCTGCTATGAAAGAAAACTTCCAGATGCCATGCTGGCCACAAATAGAGTCTGGACATGGCCTGGAGACCACAGGAAGGCTTGCTGAGGTAACTGGTATAAACGACCAAAATCGAAACAGAGAAATGTGGGGCTGACAGTGTCAAGTGAGGGAAACCAGATAGCACAGGCCAAGGGGAAGAGTGCATTTGGCACAGGCAGCACCACACAGGATAAGGTTGGCACCATCGAGGGCCTTGGAAAAAGCCAGTGTGGTGGAGAACCGGCCAATGCTCCTGAAAAAGTGGAAAGGTTTAAATGATCACAGGGACTTACCAAAGCAAGCAAGACAAGACTCATTAAAGGATGCGTGTCAGAATCTGAACCCTGCCATGCAATTAGCATTGTGAATATTTGCACGAGGGAGAAAAGAGACCCGAAGATGAAAGGTAAGAGGAGAGAGCGATGGTGGAAAGGCAGGAAGTAGGGTAGGAAAACCGAGACCAAGTGGAAGTAGTCCCCGGGGGAATGGAGACTGAGAACCGAGAGCTTGGCAGAAAGCTCCGTGAGAAAGGGAACGCTGGGGCTGTAAGAATGAATTAGCCTGGGAGTGAGAGGAGGAAAGATTGACAAGGGCAGAGCCTTGGGACCTGTCCACATATTAGGAGCGATTTGGGATGATCCGGAGATAGGAAGGCCAGGGAGTGTGGAGGGAGATGGGGGCAGGCTGAGACACATGGCAGCCAAGAGTGAGTCACAGAGGGGTAGTGGAGGCACCAAAGGTACACAAAGGTCAGAGCAAAACAAAGGCTGACAGGCGGCCAGTGAATGTAGCAATGAATAGATCACCCCTTATCTCCGCAAAGGGGGCGAGTGACTCATGGCCGGATGACATCACCTTGGACAAAATTAATAACAAATTTCCTGATAGTCACTTGCAGAGATGCAGTGGGAATTAGCTGCTCACTCTGCCTGTCTTTGCAGAAATTTCTTAAATGCACAAATATGCTAATCTCCTCAGATTACTGCAGCAGAAAATTGAAATGTGCCCTGTGCATGGAGGGGAGGTGGGGGTGGTTTTTCTGTTGCTTCCTTTGCGACGTTTATGATGTCAGCTTCCCCTGTCGGCCCAGCGCAAAGGCCAGTTTGATGGCTAAACTCCATTGTCAACTTGGTGGGCCTTAGAATCACCTCGGAGTGTCTGTGAGTGCATTTCCAGAGAGGCTTAACTGCGGTGGAAAGGTCCACCCCGAATGTGGGCGGGACCATCCCCCACCCTGGGATCGTTGACTGAGTCAGAGAGGCCATGGACCCCAGCATTCACCTCTCTGCCTCCTGACTGGACACAAGATGACCAGCAGCCTCGGATTCCTACTGCCATGCCTTTCCCACCATGGTTGAGTGTATCCCCTCAAAGTGTGAGACGAGGTGAAGCCTTGCTCCTTAAACTGCTTCCGTCGGTAATTTTATTACAGTCATTAGAAAAGTAGCTAATACAACAGGTGCACCATGACGGCTTCTGAGAGTGAGTGAGTCCTTGGGAAAGGAGAGAGAATGGGGGAAGGGTTAATCTCCTTTCACTAATTCAGCATTATACCTCAGAACATTGTGTTCAAGCTTCTGAAGGGAGATGTTTATAAAGCAAAGATCAAAACCCCCATCTATAAACCTCCAAGGAAAGTCTTGCCAGTGGAGAGGTGGTTCAAACCAGAAATGCTAACGTGAGTTTAGCAATCTCATTTCAGTTGCACGTGTCCCTTTAAGTAATCACCTAGACAATTTCAAGGATCACTTGTTCATTGCAGAACAATTGCTAAGCCTAAGAACTTTAAGATGCCCAGCACCTAACAGGTGCCCAGTCCCTAGGTCTTGAATGAAAAGAAACAAAATGGTACAAAGTAAAACTGGATTAGTGGAAACTTGGGATTACCGGGATCTTTAAGTCCACATTATTAATTTGAGGCTGGGTCTTTGGGGGTTGGGAAGTTATTATAGAGCTATAATAATAATGATAATTAATAGTTAAATGATTTTTTTTTAATTTGAGAGAGACAGAGAGAGAGAGGAAGAGGCAGAAACAGAATGGGCTTGCCAGCAGCCTCTCAGCTGCTGTGAATGAACTCCAGGTGCATACGCCCCTTGTGGGCAAGTGCAGCATTGCACCCTTGCGTCACTTTTGTGTCTTGCTAAATGTGGGACCTGGAGAATTGAACGGGCATTCTTAGGCTTTGCAGGTGGGCACCTTAACTACTAAGCCATCTCTCCAGCCCTTAAATGATTTTTAAATGCTATTCCAGCTTCATTGTTCTATATGCACTGATATGAGACTAGATGCCAAGATACAGGAAAGAACTAACAAGGTAGCCAGCAGAGGAGCACTGTAACTGTATCTGGACTGCTGGCAGGAAGTAAAGGAGACGTCGGTAGACTGGAGTATACTGAGGGATTAAAAAAATAAAAACAATGAAATGTGGGTATTTGTTCAACCTAGGGTAAGAGTCTGAATAATGCAGGGTAAAAATTTTATAAAAAACGAGCTGGGGCCAGAGTGATGGCATAGTGGTGAAGGCACTTGCCTGCAAAGCCAAAGGACCCAGGTTCGATTCCCCACGACCCACGTAAACCAGATGCACAAGGGGGCGCACGTGTCTGGAGTTCCTTTGCAGTGGCTGGAGGCCCTGGCATGCCCATTCTCTCTACCTGCCTGTATCTACACCCTCCTCTCTGCTTCTTCCTCTCTCAAATAAATAAATAAATAAATAAATAAATAAATAAATAAGCTGGGCGTGGTGGGACACACTTTTCATACCAGCACTCAGGAAGGAGGCTGAGGTGGGAGGGTCACTGTGGGTTTAAGGCCAGCCTGAAACTAGAGAGTGAATTCCAGGTCAGCCTGGGCCACATCAAGACGCTCTCCAAAAACTAAAAATAAAATTAACTATAAAAAATGAAAATCATTAATTCCATGTAGGAAGTACTTAATCTGGGGTCGTTTGAGATACAGCTGAGATAAATTGAAGAGTTTTGTTTTCTTTGTCTTTGTTGCTGCTCTTGCCATTGGGATAGAACCCAGAGCCTCACTCAAAGTTGGGGCTGGGGAAACCATCCGCTGAGCTCCGTTCCAACATGACACTCTGGTGTCTTGAGATGGATGTCTCGTGGTGGAATCGAATGAGAGCCTTGCGATGAGTAAACGTGTCTGAGGTGGGTTTATAGGAGAAAGAACAAGGCACGAGGAAGGTCATGTTTAAGGCAAAGAGGAAGAGGGGTGTGGAAGACACAGAGTGAGCTTTCAGAGAGAGAGAAGAAAAGATGGTTTTCAGGGTAGGAGGTCAAAGAGTCTATTTCAAGAGGAACGAAGTGATGATTAGCCCTGCCCAGAGGTCTGAACAGGGCACGCTGAAGGCAGGAGAGCTGGGGTAGCTCCCAGATGAACTTGGGGAACACATTCCTGGTAGGGCCATGGACGGAGAAGCCAGGCCATGGGTTGGGAGACACAAGGGAGATAGAAGCAGAGGCCGGGGTGTTGACGTCTCATGTGGATTGCCACACAGCAGTTATTGTGGACAGTGGCGGGTTAACTGTGGACGAGACTGATTGACAGCGAAGTGTAAAACCTGCTCACGTCTAGTGCAGTGACTGAGGCACCTGGGTGCTCCAGTGACAGGTTAATATTGTGTATTAGGGATCCAGAAAGGGAAAATCAGGGACATGAAGTCTTGGGGACAAGCAAGTTCTCAAGCTTCAGCTAGATTATTTGTCACCTTATCCATGGCCCCATGCTGATAATAATTACATAAATAAAATGACTACTGATTGTGGACTCTGTGCCCTGCATGGTGCTACCCACCCTGCTCCTTCATCCCACTGAATCTTACAACAGCCCCAGTCACTGGATGCTGTGAGCCTCTTTGTACAGAGTGACACCAAGGGCTATAAAGGCTAAATCTCAAACCCCAGTCACACAGCTGCCAGTGCAGCCAGGATTCTGATTGGTTTGTGTTGTGGTTTAAATGTGAAATGGCCCCCACAGGCTCATGAGTTTGAACACCTGATCCTCATCTGGGGGCATTGTTTGAGGGGAGTTTGTGAAACTTCTAGGAGGTGAGACCTAGCTGGAGAAAAAGGGAAAGTCTGGGGAAAATACCTTGAGGGTTGTGGCCTGGCCTCAGCCCTAGCCTGAGCACTCTGCTTCCTGGTCGACTGAGATGTCAGAAATCCTAGCCGTACACTGCCGCCGCCATGGTGGACGATATTCACTCAAAACGTGCGCCAAAGCCAATCCGTCCTCCGTTAAGTTTCTTCTACCAGGTATCTTGCCACGGCAACGAGGAAAATAACTACTCCATTCTGCGTCCATAGACAAAGTTAGATTGCAAAGTGTCCCCCATTGCTGCGGCCCAGGGAGGACTTGTGCCTGGCCACCAGGAAGCAAGGCTGATCTTCTAAACTTGTCCGGCTTACTAAATTCCATGAGAAGCATCAAGACTTGAAAAGTAATTATATGGAAGGATTTGAATCTTAAGTGCCTTAATATATCCAGAGCTCTTGTAGTTCCAGAAACAGGGAGCCTCGCGTGTGTATTATCTAGGATTCCTTACTGAAGGGCTCTGAAGGGAAACTGGCCGGCTCGCCTCCTGTGCTCCTCAAGCACTGTGAATAGTTAAGTCCATTTCCCTCCCCCCCAAGGACAGCTAAATTCCTGCTTCTTCCAAGAGGAGAACTTGAACTTAAGGAAAAGGATGGTGTTCGCTGTCTTTGTCCTCACTCCCTGTATAGGAAATGTTATTGTTGTAGGTGAGGACAAGACACAGCTCCATTTGACAAAAGGGCTTTGCCCTTGGAGTCATGTCTTTGTGTTGATCCAGTACAGCAAAGGAATGAATGGCCTCCAGGGACCCCACCCATGGGTTTGGCATTGGATAGGATCCAAGTTTCATTGAGGTAGTGACGGCTCTCAAGTCAGGGTGACCCTTCGTGAAGTGTCTGCAGCATGTTTACCAACCACATTAGCTTATTAGATCTTCACACCACAGCCCACTCTGCTCTTAAAAATACAAATAGGATGAATAGCTTCAGTGTAAGGATTTTACATTTGTGTGTGTGTGTGTGTGTGTGTGTGTGTGTGTGTGTGTGTGTGTGTGATTACCCCTGTGAGAAACACAAGGTAATACCAGAAAACTACACTCAACTGCTCCAAGCTAGGTGGAGATGCACTCGCCCAGCATCCACCAGCCACCTCATCTCACCCAGTGTTCGCTGAGCCATGCCATCCTCAACTGGCACTACCACTTTCTGTTGTCTTACAGATAATTCCCACCTACCACATCAGTTAGCTCACAGCTGACAGTCTTCCCACATCCATCCGCTTGGGTCTTTTTCAAGGCAATGCTCTCTGCGTTTTCTTTTTTAGTTTAATTTTATTTATTTATTTGAGAGATAGAAGGAGAGAGGGAGGGAGAGAGAGAGAGAGAGGCGAGTGATAGAGAAAGAGAGAAAGAGAATGAATGGGTATGCCAGGGCCTATAGCCACTGCAAACAAACTCCAGACACACAGCCCACCTGTGCATCTGGCTTAAGTGGGTACTCAAACCTGGATCCTTAGGCTTCACAGGCAAGCACCTTAATCACTAAGCCATCTCTCCAGCCCCAGTTCTCTGTATTTTCTAAGTATCTACCATGTAGAAAATGATACTGTGTGTTGACTGGGATTCTACCTTTTAAATGAGACAGTAGTGACTTTGTACTTACAATCCCATTTCTCCCACAAACTCTGTGGGTGTTTTTTTTTTTTTTTTTTGCTGTGCAAGCTGGAAAAGCATGGTCCATTATAAAAACACCAATGGGCCTTAGCAGCAGAATGGGTGATAAATACATACGACGCAAATATCACTCCTCTTGTTATTCCACAAACACTATATAAGCTGAGAGACAAGTAAGCGGAAACCACCCATCATGACTCCATGCTAGCCTGCGTACACCCCGCCCTCTGCACTCTCATTCCACTAAGCAGCTTCGAGGCATATTGAATTGGAAAGACTTTACCAACCCGCTCTTGTAGTATAGCAACATGAACTTTCCAGAAAGGCCTTCATTCATACTTACCCACCCAAGTATTTGAACAGTCTATACATTTTGTTTTTTTTTTTTTTTTAATCATGGACGCAGTCCCCTTTGTACATACTAAGTCTCATTCTGCTCACTCATATTAATAAATTTTCCCATTTGTTAAAGTTGCTGAATAGAGCCAGTGAGTTGTTTTACCCAGTAGGTGGTGAGGCCATAATGAAGAAGCTTCCTAATTAAGTAGACTCGGAGCCTCTTATCTTCCTCACGGAGTGGGGGCCCCATTAGTAGTGAAAGTCATTACCTGTGTAGAACCCGCTGATTGCCTCGAGTACCCACTACATGTGCTAAGATAGTCGGCTCAGTTTCACAGCATCTGGAGAGATCTTCATTGGATGCTAATTTCACATTTGATGCAAAAGTGCATTATTTTTAGATAACATTGTGTCAGCTGGATGAACAAGTCTTTCGGATCTCTTGAAAGACAGACACCCTGGGCCCTGGACCACTCCCTTGTAAATGGCCTTTCTCCACCACGGGAGCTGCAAAGGACATCGCCCAAAGTTGGAAATGATAAACTCTACATGTTAAAGAAACTCTTGGGTGAGAGCTGACTACACATAGGGGCGAACAGCCTGTGCGTTTATCTATGAAATCACAAAGGCCGCTATGTGAAATGGCTGGATATTTAAAGCAGTAATTCCTAAGAAATTGGCCGTGCTGCATCTTGGTCAATGTCACATTGGATCATTTCACTAAACTTGAGGGTCTTCGCTGATAGGAATATTAGGAACAGAGTGCCGGGTTGACAGAGGCAAGGATAGGGATTCGGCCCTGGATGGTGTTATGACAGAAAAAGACTTGAGCAAAGGGGTTTGGGGAAAGCCAGACAACCCTCTTAGCGCCCCCACACACTGGCAGAAATGACTACCAGCTGCAGCCAGGCTTCCCATGGCTGAAATATCAGGTCAGATAGGCTGTCCAGACACATGCAAATTGCTGTGCATTTGCTTGGAAGAGGAGGTTCGAGTAAAAGCCCAGTAACTCACTCAACCATCCCATGTGGGCCAGCCTTCCCTTAAATGGAGTCACCAACATTATTTTTGCATGAACAGTCCCAAACAGTTTGCCCTAAACACACACCTAAGGCTTATGTATGTATGTATTTATTTATTTATTTATTTTGGAAATTTAGTATTGAGGTTTATAAATATTATTTTCCATATTGATAAATTATTTTGAGGCATCACATTGTATTGATTTGGCCCATAGCAGAATTAAGGCAGGAGGATTTTGGGTACCCACTCTCTTTTTGGTGCTGCCCTTTCAGAAAGCCAAAAGATGCAACCAGTTATCTAATGCGAGGAAGAGACACCTCGGAGTCAGACAGACAAAATCAAACTGTATTCATTGAGACACTTCCAAATGCTGTTAGCATTTATTCAGACATTAGACAAATTACTCAAACAAAGTGTCTTCATTTGTAAATTGGGTACAATAAGTTCCTTCAGGTTGGAGGAGACGACCAGTGAGTTAAGTGTTTGACTTACAAGCCTGAGGACCCAAGTTTGGGTGCCTAGCACCCATATGACAGCGCAGCATGCTGGCCTGGGCCTATGAACCTGTGCAGGGAGATAGAAGTGGGAGGAATCACTAAGCTGGCTCCTCTCGCCAAATACAGGAATGCAGGCTTCCGTGGGGATGCCTTGCCTGAAAAATAAATAAATGAAAAGTATAGAGGGCCCGAGAAAGATACCTGAAATTGACCTCTGACCACATACATCTAAACATACTTATGCATGCACTCACATACCTCACACATATACATGCAAAGTTACATCGTAGGATTGTCAGGAAGACAAAATCAAATGAGATGTCATAGAAATTTTTTTTGTAAGTGGAAGGAATTCTTTGTTTTTTTGTTTGTTAATATTTTATTTTTATTTATTTATTTGAGAGAGAGAGATACAGAAATAGGCAAGCAGAGAGAGAGAGAGAATGGGCATGCCAGGGCCTCTAGCCACTGCAAATGAACTCTAGATGTGTGCACCTCCTTGTGCATCTGGCTTACGTGAGTCTTGGGGAGTTGAACCTGGGTCCTTTGGCTTTGCAGTCAAGCGCCTTAACCACTAAGCCATCTCTCCAGCCCCTTGGTTTTGGTTTTTTGAGTCAAGGTCTCATGCCATAGTCCAGGCTGCCCTTGAACTCTCTGCAGTCCTCCTGCCTCACCCTCTAGAGTGCTGCCTGAAAGGAACTCTAAAACCTGCAGCTGTCACTGACAACCTTGAAGGAGGGGGGAGATTGGTTTGATGTCCCTCCTTACAACTTCTGTTCCCATGAGAATTTTTAACTCCACACATTTATTGCTTTTTCTAATAGAATGCTGTTTTTTCTTTTAATGTCATTGAATTTATCTTGGGTAAAGTCATCAGCCACCTATATTATTACTTTGTTCTTTAAAAGTCCCTGATTAAAAAAAAAAAAGAACTTCTAAAATATTATTAAAAATTAAATAAGATAATATTGCCAAGGTGTTTTTTCATAAAGCTTGCCACAGAATAAACATTAATCAAATTTATCATGAGTTGTTCATGTCTCCTCCTTGGCTATAAAGATCTTGGAACCCAGGAAAAGAGAAAAAAATGGCAAAGCACACAGCAATTACTCGAAGAGTTTTCATTTGAGTCATTCTTGCTAATTTCAGGCCCCAGAATCAAGAACAAGTGTTTATACATCAGGTCAATTACTTCATGGAGAACCTCAAAGAAGACTTGGAATTATTTTCCTGCTGAAAATTATATTGTATTAGAGTGCTTGCAGCAAATTGGTTATTCAAGTGGACTTGGTTTGGAGGGTTTTTTTTTTTTCCTCCACTAAGATTTTTCACTGTATTGACATAAACTAAATTAAGACCAACCCAAGGTAGGTCACTAGCTAGAACTGAGTGACACTGCCAGCCATGGAGAAGACACGTGAGCCATTCCCATAAGGAGGCATGTCCTCTGGCCTTTTGTGTCTTTGTAGTGTGAGACAAGACTGACTGTCCACCATGGGCCTCGAATAATGCTCTGTGGATCATAAGGAATAGCCCTACTGATAGCAGTAGTGCCTGAGAAGGGCCCTGTCCAGACAGGTGACACAGGACATCAGAGAGGAGAAGCCAGGTGGCAGAGGCCAGCCTCCACAGGTCGTCAAAATGGACCCTCAGATGTCTCTTCTCCCAAGAGCTCCGCCTCTCCTTTCCTGGTGGGTCACTGCTCACCAAAGGTTGGATCTTCTAATTTCTGCGCTAGTTTCTAGGGTTTGCATGGAAGCGGTTAGCACCCGAGGGGGTGATTCATAGAGAAGGAAAGGCATGTCTGAATAGATGACCATTGTCATCTGTCCCTCCCATTGGTCCTTTGGATAAATTTCCTGACAAGAGTGACAGAGTAAATAACAACCTTTTCCATGCAGTCTGCCTATCACCGAGAAGTATAGGGCTGTTCTGTGACTCCAAGCAATGACTTTAGGCAGTCCTCACTACATGGTACTGTCAACCGAAACTTGGGTGTCTGGAAACCATGCCTTACCCCGCACCTGAGCAACACCAGATAAATAAATAAATAAATGTTCCCACCTAGGGCTGGTGATATCAAGTATGGGAAAAAATAAAGATGAATACAGAAGTGATATAGCGTGTCACGTGGGAAGTGCTAAGGAGAAAATATGAAGAGATGGGAGAGGAGATCCCGGGGGTCAGGGGTAAGAGTGGGTGTTAGGGAGGATGGCTGTGAAGGCTCTGCTGAAGAATGAACGTGTTGTGGGATTTTTCTTGGGGAGAGTGAACAAATGACTCTTCACGCCAGGCGGGACCCTGATGACAGACCAGAGAGAAGATTCCAGAGTCTAACAGTGAGCAGTGAGTAGATTGGAATTACACAGCAGGGTGAGGGGTTGCTGTAGGAGCATGGATGACTCCAAGGCAGCAGTGTCACCTACAAGCCCACCCCAGCGTGGGGGAGGATTCCTGGCAGCTGCGTCTCTGGAGTCCCCTGAAAGACGGCTTTCAGCAGCTTACTGAGCCTCCTCTCGCAAACACTTGCTTCTGCACGTATACACCCTTGGGAAGGAGCCTTGTGATGCTCCTGAATACTCGGGATGCTCCCGAGACTCTGAAGTTTGGTTGACTTCCTGAATCTCAGGAGGGAATGTATCAATCCAGAGGGCGTAGCTTCACAACAAGACCTATGAGAAAGTAAGGAAGCCAGCAGCGTGACAATTGAAAAAAGAGGAAGATCCTTCCTGTGGCTGGATCTCACACCTTTTTTTTTTTTCTTTCTTTCTTTTTTTTCTTTGCTGAGGAAATATGTTGGGGCAAATAGAGAAACTTGAGATTGGCACGAAAATGGAAATGCTTTTGCCCAGATCCCCATGCTTTTCCAAACACAGCGTAGCCAGGTGGAGGGATAATTCCAAGAAAATCTTCCAGCACAAAGGCCAGACCTGCACGCCTGCCCTCATCTGGGGGCTTTTCCAAGCACATCATCAGATTCTTACACAACTGACCAGCTCACACAGTCCGTGGATAGCCATGTGGGAATTACATGTTTTAGATCCTTGGCTCCAAAGGCAGATGCCTTCGCTCTCACCAGAACTCCACCGTCCTGGTGTGAGACCAGAGTCTTAGCTACAGACAGACCAGGGCGAGACCGCAGATCAAGGCTGGCATGGCCGAGCCACTCTGAGCGGCAGCCGTTACAGGAAGGGTCTGGCACCCACCCCAGCAAGGCCTCAGAGCTTTCCCTCGAGCTCTCAGAAGTCATGTTAACTTTTGGTTTCCTTCAGTGTATTTTAGTGGCTTGTTTCAGCCACTTAGAGAAAAGTGAGTAGGTCTATCGATCTGGTGATTGGCGGGGATTTAAATGATGAAAGGTCAATGTTAGCAGGCTGCCCTGCTGTTAACCGGATCAGATCTGAGGACCGGAACACCCCTGTGGCAGAGGCCAAGGGCTTTTGCTAACAGACCACCTTGATGATGTTGAACCAGTGGTCCAGGAAGAGGGAAGACATAACCCTGTCCTCCGTGCCTCTCCCCAAGCTCTTCCCTCCATCTGGCCTTTGCTTAAAATTCCTTCTGACTTCCTTCCCCATGGAAACATCCGTGGCCCCACGTTGTGAAGCAGAATCGAGCTTTCTCTTTCTGCTGGGGCCTCTCAGCTCCTGGGTCCAGTTCTCCTTATCACTACGGCTGCAACCTCCTCGTGTCCTCACTGGTCAGGGAACTTATGCAGGACGGGTACTGGGCCTTAACTTGATTCATGGAATAAGTTTATATATATATATTTTATTTATTCATTTGAGAGGGAGAAAGAGGCAGAGAGAGAGAGAGAGAAAATGGGCACACCGGGGCCTCCAGCCACTGCAAACAAACTCCAGATGCATGTGTCCCCTTGTTCATCTGGCTTACAAGGGTTCTATAGAGTCAAACAGGGATCCTTTGGCTTTGTAGGCAAACACCTTAACTGCTAAGTCATCTCTCCAGCCCATGGAATAAGTTTTTATTGGGAACTCACCCTGTGGTGGATGCTAGAAGTTCAACAGTGTATAACACACTCCAGGTTTGCCCTCATGGGGCCATGTGTATTGAGGGCTGTGAAGTGAATGTTGAAGGTCCTGTTTGTTTCTGTCCCTCCATGGCTAGCAGAGCCTGGGCATTAAAAAAGGAAAAAAATTAGTGTTTTTATTTGAAAGAGAGAGAGAGAGAGAGAATGGGGCATGCCAGGGCTTCTAGCCACTATAAATGGACTGCAGACACATGTGCCACCATGTGCATCTAGCTTACTTGGGTCCTGAGGAATAGAACTTGGGTCCTTTGGCTTTGCAAGCAAGCACCTTAACCACTAAGCCATCTCTTCAGCCCCAAAGAAATATTTTTAATTATGTGTGTATACTTGTACATACATGTGAAATTTTATGATGTTTATGTGTGTCTGTGGGCCCGTGTGGGCCCCAGTGGATAAGTGGAGCTCTGAGGCCAACTTCGGGGTGGCTGCCCTCTCCTTCCCCTCTGCTGGAGACTGTCTCCCGTGTTGTCTTAGATGCTGAGTGTTTTCCAGTCTGGCTGGCCCATGAGCTCCACCTCCTGCTGCCGTATGCATATTGGATTATAGGCATGTGTGCCACTCTGCATAAAAAATTTAATATTTTATTTTTATTTATTTATTTATTTATTGAGAGAGAGAGAAAAGGCGGGGGAGGAGAGAGAGAGAGAAAATGGGTGCATCAGGGCTTCCAGCCACAGCAAATGAACTCCAGACACATGTGCCAGCATGTGCATCTGGCTTACCTGGGTACTGGAAAATCAAACCTGGGTCCTCAGGGTTAAAAGCAGGCAAATGCTTTAACTGCTAAGCCATCTCTCCAGCCCCTGCATCTAGTATTTTTTTTTTATCTAGTTTTATGTGGAGCTGGGGAATCAAACTTGGGCCAACAGACTTGTAAACAAGTGCCTTTATCTACTGAGTCATCTCCCAGCCCTAAGAAATTTATTTTAAAAAAGTAAAGAAGGCAGGTGTCTGCCTTGACTGCCCACCCCACTGGATGAACTCTCCTAGGTTTGGAATACAAGGTGGTAGATGCCTTTGTTCCTCTGAACTGACAAGTTCACCCCCAAAGTACAAATGAATAGCAAAATTAAAATAAGTGTAAAGGTTTCCATCTAAATGGAGATTTTTATGGCTTCCAGAAACCTGTAAACCTCCCCTTCCTTGTGGGTATTCCACTGTGGACTGATGGATGGCACTTTCTTTTTTTCAATGTCTGATTTATTCCTGGCAACGGTGCACTTCTCATAATTCACCGAAGGCTCCATCTGAGAAGGGGAGTGCTTTGCAAACTTGGAGGCCTGCAGATCCCATCTGAGAGAGCACACGGCAGCTCCCCGAGATCACTGCCTTCCCCTGTTGGTTGATTCCAGCTCCATCTATACCATGTGCTATTCACAAGCCTATTAGGAGCCCAGGGTTTCATGACCAGCCAGAGTCACTATGCACTGAATGCCTGGCATGGGAGGACTGCACTGCGATGACACATCACAGAGACAGCTCCTCGCCTGCCAGCCAGAACACAGTGACACCGCAGTGGCTTCCGAAGCCTGCTCCTTCTCGCCCCTGGCACTCTGCGATTCACTGGGCTCTACAGTGATACCTTTTTAAATCTCCCCATTATGTTCAACAACGTGTCAACTGAGAGTCCCAGCTTACAAGATCATGTCCGATGGGCCAAAGTGTCTGAAATAAATGTTAGTTCATAAAACATCCGTGGCACTTCTGTGGGACCCAAGCAAACCCAGCATGAAGAAAAAAATTAAGTGAATTGTTTAAGCCGCAGTGACAGGTACAGAAATGGGTTGTTTGGGAATTTTTTTTTAGAAGAGTTTTTCCAACTTCCAGGCAGACAAATAAATTGAAAAGTGAATGTATTTGGCTCCCTGGTAGAAAGGGATGACTCTAGATTTTTCTAAGACCTAAAAAGCTTGGTGTTCATAAATCCATTCATTTTTTTCCAGCAAAATTTTATTGAGTGTCTATGATGTGTTATGTATGCCCTATGTGGGGCACGACAGATAAAATAGTGACTATGGGGCTGAGGTTGTAGCTCAGTTGGAAGAGTGTTTGCCTAGCATGCAGGAAACCCTAGGTTCTACTCCCTGTACCCGATAAACTGGGTGTGATAGTACATGCCTATAACCTTAGCGCTTGGGATGTGGAAGTAGGGGGATCAGAAGTTCAAGGTTATCCTCAGCTACATCATGAGTTCAAAACCAGCCTCGGCTACATGAAACTCTGTCTCAAAAAAACAGTGATTAGGGTTAGAGGGATGGTTTAGTGGTTAAGTCATTTGCCTGCAAAGCCAAAGGACCCAGGTTCGAGTCCCCAGGACCCACGTAAGACACATAGACATGGTGGCACATGCACCTGGAGTTTGCTTGCCATGGCTGGATGCCCTGGCATGCCTTTGCTCTCCCCCTTCTCTCTTTCTATCTGCCCCCCCTCAAATAAATAAACATTTTTTAAAGTGATTAAGGAAAGGTTCGTCCTTGAATCCACAACCCACTTGGAGAGATTGACAGCAACTATTTAAGCAAATAAACAGAATTTTCAGGTAGCAAGAAGAGTGACTGGGATGTTTTTAAAAGCCAGATGATGAGATGCAGGACCAAGCGGTAACTCTCAGTTCAGGTAACATTTGAGATGAGTCCCAAAGGGCAAGAAGCTGTTCACACTAGGGATAAAGAAAGAACTCTGCAGTCAACAAAAGCAGCAGGTGCACAAGGCAGTTGAGGGGGGCCCAGGCACTCCTGGGAGCCCCCAGAAGGCCACACTGTGTAAAGTGAGTAGGATGGAGAAAGGCAGGAGGGGAAGCCAGCAGGGGTCAGGGATGCAGGTGTTTGAAGGCCAGCCCAGCAAAGTGCTCCTTCCAGCTGAGCACTTTCATACAGTGGAATTTGGAAGTGGACTGGGGGCTGAGCTGGGATGATAACACCTCTAAAGACAGAGGTGTGTCATCTTCTGCCACCAAATGACCAGCAGGGGAGTGGCTTGCTTATGGGGACTCCAAGCCCACAAGCCTAAGTGTTCTGGGGTAGCTTCCACAACACTTCAAGGCAACTCAGAACATAAACAAAGGCTGTGTGGAACCTCTGCTTTGAGCTAAGAAGTCTCCATATGCCATCTCCAGGCTGCTTGAGTTTCCAAGTTGCACGGTCCTCTCTCTCTCTCTCTTTTCCCTCTACTTTCATTTGCTGGTATATTTTAAACATGTCATGTTTCCATATCACAAAGTACACAGACACACCTGATATCGCTTAATATTTAATTCAAATAAAATACTTGCCATATCAAATTAAGTGTTTACATGCATGAATTTCTATATTCTCTTAGGAGACTGTTCCAGAAGATAGGTGACTCTCTGCTCACACATAACAGTGTTTTAAACAATACACAGATACACTTCTTAACAATTTAATTATAATGTGCTTATCTTAATGCTTAAAATGTATATAAAGGGAGGGCCACTTCAAGCTGGAAATTTTGCAGTATGTTGCAAGATCTTTCACTGTCGGTTGTAATATAAAACATGTGGTTCAAATGCATTTAAGAAGTGAGTTTACTTAAGGAAGGAAGGTACCTATATATTGGCACACTGACAAAGGACAGACATACTGATGCACGGTGGAGAAGCGCAGTCCCCTAGAACAATTCATGTAGCCATGAACCGTTTTCTTAAGCTTGTATTTCCCTCTCTGATTTACCTCTGATGTGTGTCACACCCATGTTGAGAGAAAATCCAAAGACTCAAGTGGCTTTTCTCAAAGGGAGGGGTGTGTTGAAATCATTCTTTTTAAATGTACCCATTCCTTAAATCAAACACTTACATCATGATCCTGCTTGGTAAATTTTACCACAAGGTTATGTGTTTGGTTTAAAGCCATCACGTTGATGGGAAATTTACCCTTTCCCTTAACTTGGACTTTGGATGAGGGCAAAACATCACAGTGGCCTTTCCACTCCACACACCCTCTCTATCTAGGGAGGGTAAAACACTCCATTATTGCAGAACCTAGACATTCAGAGAGCATCTCGAGCCTAGTGCTTGTGCGAGCTCCCCGGGGGAGGAGACACCTGACGTCAATTCTAATTCCATACAGACAGCCCTAACTTCAATTGGAAGCCAACCTAGTTACCATTCTGTGTTGTCACAGCCTGTTTGGGATGTGTAAACTGAGTCCAGCCAATGGCAGCCAAAATGCAACGCCAGAATCTTCTCTCTGTCTTCATCCTAGCTACCAGATGGCACCTCATCAGTCAACTTGTGCCTCTCTTGTGTTCCTTGTTGACTCTGATGTGTTTGACAAAGTATGTGGGTTGCTAGACTCTTTTTTTTTTCCCTCTCAAGACAGCCTAACAAAACAAGGCATTACCTGGGGGATACATGTTAGCCATGGGAGAAAGAAAAACACTAGTCCCCTGCATGACGCTCGCTGTCACATGCTATGTCACTCACTCCTCCTGAAACCCTTCCTGCAAACGTTGCTGTCCCCACTGTAGTTTGTACATTTCCGTGTCTTTTTTTTTAAAAAAAATTATTTTTGAAGTCTTAGGTTAAGATCAAATACCGCATTAGAACCAGTCAAGTGGGAAAGATTCTGAGAAGCCATCGTCAAAATGACATTCTGGAAAAATGAAACTGACAGTGATGTGTCTTTGTTTCCTCATGTTTATTTGGACATTCTCCTGGCAGGAAAGAACCGCAGTTCATCACAGCATAGAACAGAGTTTTCCTATAAAGAGCCAGGAAGTCAAGTCTCCTCAGATCACATGATCTCTTGTAACCTCTTATCTGGAGAGCAGTTATGGACTATGTGAATAAATGGCCTTCTCCAATAAATCTTTATCTATAAAGCAAGTCATGGGCGACATTTGAACGTGAGGCTGGAATAGGCCAGTTCTTAGCATGAGACGTTAGAGCGGGGCATTTGCAATTGTACAGAGCTGAGCCACGTCCTGGTCATCTCAATGTATCTTTCAGCTTGTCCTTTCTTACTTTTATAAAAGGGGAATGGGGTGTGCTTTGTCCAGGGGTGTCTGGGAAGACCTAAGAAGCGATGCTCAAAGCTTGGCATAGATGGGACCCGGGGTCAAATGCTGTTTGCCACAGTGCTGCTGTGGTTGTGGGACCTGGATCCCCCCCCATTGTCTTCTCTTGCTTTTCACTCACAGAGAAACAAGAGTGACCCTGTGTGCAGACCAGCTCAAACCTTTCTCTACTTAAGGATTGGGATCTCGTGCCTTGCACCAAGACTCAGTCTAGCCCACACCAGTTTTACCAGCATGGCGGGTTGTGGGCCTCCCCAGACTCTCTGGGGTGGGGGGGGGAATCTAGCCAAGCTGAAGGTTTTTATCTGTTGGGATATCTGTATTCCCTGTTTCCTTTTTGTTCCATAATGCTGGTTTCTTCTCAACGTTAAGGTATTTTTATTTATGTATTTATTTTTGGTTTTTCAAGGTAGGGTCTCATTCTAGCCCAGGTTGACCTGGAATTCACTATGTAGTCTCAGGGTGGCCTTGAACTCATGGTGATCCTCCTACCTCTGCCTCCCAGTGTGCTGGGATTAAAGGCGTGTGTGTGGAGATGGTGGGGGCGCGTGCCACAATGAACATGTGGAGGTCTGAGGACAACTTAGAGATGTCTGGACTTTTCTTCCACTGTCTTCGAGACAAGGTCTTTTGCTGCTTCAAATGGACATCAGAATAGCTGGCCTCTAAGCTTCAGAGTCTTTGGGCTCTGTCTCCAATTGCCATGGGTGGGTTGGGGTCATAATGTAAGAGCCTCTTTGCATCTGGCCTTACACAGGACCTGGGAGGATTGAACTCAGGTTTACAAGCAAGTGCCTTGAACTACTGAGCCATCTCCCCAACCCTTAGGTTTGTTTTTTTTTTATGTTACTTCCTAACAGAAACCTCATTATTTTCCCATAATAAGTATTTCCTCTTAACTCGTAGCAAAATTCAACAAGTCCTATACAATCTTATTCACAGCTGAAACAGCTGTGTTTTGTACAGTGCTCTAGCTCGTGATAAATGCTCCGTAGGCACCCACATTAAATAAAAGAGTACATGAGTCAGTAATGCACTCTTCTGATTGTCACCATGAGCCATCCCGAGAGCCTATAACCCGTACATAGGGCTTTCACCAGACTTTAACCATCTCCAAACCACTCCATGGCGTTTACCATTTTGATACAGCACCATACCACGTGTATTGTATGTGCATTTTTTTGCATGTGCATATGTAGTCGGTGTGATGTGTGTGTGGCGTAGGCTTGTGTGCATACAGATGCTCACACAAGTACAGAGGCAGGAGGAAAATGGCAGGTACCTTCCTCTTCTCACTCATGAACATGTTTCCTTTAGACAAAGTCTCCCACTGAACATCGGTCAGTCTGACTGACCAGTGAGCCCCAGCCTTTCTCTGGTTTCTGCTGCCCACAAGATGGGGGCTACCCGCGCATGGGGCCACCTCCCACTGGGGAATAAAACTCAAGGTGAATCGGGCCCTCTCAGGCCCTCATGGTTACACAGCAAGCTCTCTTACCCAACGAGCTATCCCCTCAGCCTCATAATGTATGTTTGCTTGTTTTTAATTTTACTCCTTAGCTTTTGGCTTTGTTCTTTTTCTGTTTCCCATTGGGCCAGAAAATGATTGATGAGGCTGGGCGTGGTGGGGCACGCCTTTAATCCCAGAATTCTGGGAGGCAGAGGTAGGAGGATCGTCATGAGTTCAAGGCCACCCCGAGACTACATAGTGAATTCCAGGTCAGCCTGAGCTAGAGTGAAACCCTACCTCAGAAAACCAAAAAAAAAAAAAAAAAAGAAAGAAAAGAAAAAAGAAAGAAAGAAAGAAAGAAAGAAAGAAAGAGAAAAAGAAATTGATCGATGATACTTATTGGCTAAAATTTGGCCCTCCACTTGTTTTGTAAATAAAGTTTTATTTACAAAAGAAACCCAGCCATACTGATCCTTAGTATATTGTCTATGGAAGCTTTCACCCTTCAACAAGCACCATTGTATAGTTGAGTAAAGACTGCCTACCTTGCAGAGCCGAGGACTTTGTACTACCCGATTCTTCACAAAAGACCCTTGCTAACCTCCATGCTAAACCATCAAAGCCATGAAGTCTTGTATTTGATGTACTGGTTATTATGGCTTTTAAAAAAATTAATTTTATTTATTTATTTGAGAGAGCAAGAGAGGGGAAGAGGCAGGTACACAGAGAGAGAAGGAAAGAATGGGCATGCCAGGACCTCCAGCTACTGCAAACAAACTCCAGATGCATGCGCCACCCTGTGCATCTAGCTTAAGTGGGTCCTGGGGAATCGAACTGAGGTCCTTTGGCTTGGCAGGCAAACGCCTTTAATCGCTAAGCCATCTCTCCAGCCCTATTATGGCTTTTTAAACTTTTTGCTCAGAGGTCTGCTAAAGCACATCATGCTTGACCCTTCCTGTCTGGGCGCCACCATTTGGGAATGCTTTTCGTGACAGTCTTCCAGTGCTGGTGAGATTTTGTAACTCCATGAACGTCCAGTGTGCATGGGCCCCTGATCAGATGCAAATCACAGTGTTTTCCCAAGAGACATCCTTAAGCAATGGTTCTTCTTAATGCAATCCTCAAGTGTACCCCAGAGTCAATTCATGGGCTCCCCCACCTCTGTGTGGCTTGCCTGGCATGCTTCCCCTAACCTTCCATGCAATTCTGCTGTGAGTCTAACGTGAGCAACTGCATCAGGGACGCCGTGATAACAGGTGCCAAAAACGCCACTGTTCTCCCAGCACGCCGAGACTCTTGACAAGACACATGACACCTACAGCTCTCAGTACCTGAGCTTCTAGAAATCAGAGATGCTGAGTTTTTCTCACGTTATGAATAGCCAGTGGCTGTTCGGTTACATCCCCCTTTGTCAGGAAAATTCTGCCTTCCAGAATTTTCCCCAGATTTACATGTTGCAGTATCAAATCCCTTGTAAGACCTAGGAAAGACTGGTGCAGCGGCTATCTTTTCTATTGTTTTAAATGACAGTCATTCATGTTATCATCTTCATGGGGAGAGGGGCCACTTGGGCTTCTTGAGATTTTTTGTGGTGTAGAACCCAGCCCAGCATGGCTTAAACAATTAATCAAGTTTACTGGCTTGTATAACTGAGAAGTTGAGGACAAAATGGCCTCGGGTATTGCTGGTTCAAGGCATCCAGCTACATCACAAGGCTTAGTTAAGTTGCTCACACATCTCTGGTCCACTTTCACTCTGTTAGCTCCATCCCGAGGGATCTCTGTCCTCATGGTGACCAGAGGGCAACCGGAAGCCCCTGCTTCATGTCCCCTCAGCGTGAAATCCACTGGGGAGGAGCTGGCTCGTCCTGGATGCTCGTGTCAGCATCTCTTGACCTCTCTAACAAGTGCGCCAGTGTCAAGCCCACTCTAGCCAGAGACGTGAAATGTTCTGATACATGTGCAGGGGCTGAGCATGTGTGTTCACACGCATGTGAGCACACATACACCACACACACACACACACACACACACACGATTAAAAAAAGAAAAAGAAAAAGAGGGCTGGAGAGAGGACTTAGCAGTTACCCATGTATGTAAGCCAGATGCACAAAGTGGCACATTGCAGTGGGTAGGCACGCCCATTCTCTTTCTCTCAAATAAAATATCGTTAAAAAAAGAAAAGAAATGTGTGTGTTCAAACATTGCTAAGTGTTCCCTGGAAAAGGGAGGGACTGAAGCAAGAGAGAAGAGAGGGCAAAATCCCCCCTTGGGATCCATCGATTCAAACCCACCCCAGGGACAGCATGCCCTTGGGAAGAGTCCTCATTCTCTTCCTTTCTTGTATTCCCCAAGGCAGGCCTCACGGTTTTCCCAGTAAAACAAAGGGGGGGGGGGTACTTCCAAACTTGCTTAGCAAAAAAAAAAAAAAATCTGAGGTCCCCAGGCCTGATCACAATACCCAGCCGACTGCTATTAGCAGCCCTGACTTCCTGCTTGCAAGCAGAGGAAATGGAGAACTCACTCCCACCTCCTTTAGCCTTTATCAAAATCACGCCCCGAGGCTCCCCGATCACACTTGTTCTATTTCCAGCTCCAATATTGCCCAAGGGATCCATGCAGTATGTCCAGTTAGTTGCTGAAAATGTGTCCTCATGTCTGGCTGCCAGATGGAAAAGCCTGGCTCTAAAGCTTGGCTTGCATGTTGGAATGATAATGCTTGTTAGGTCTAATGAAAAACACAGGCCAGGCTGTGAATACTGTGCCCTTTTAGACACATGTGCACAGATGTGTAGGATCATAGCAGTGAGCTTCCTTCATTTCCCAGGGTCGCCTGACACTGAGGGTCCTGGAGGTCACAGGGTGGTGGGGAGCTAAGTGACAATTAGAATCTAGAGGGAAAAAAAAAATCCGTTTCCAGCATTCTCCGTGCAAAGCCAGCCATGCATGGTCACTAAGAGCTTAGAATTTGGAGCCAGGAAAATTCAAATAGCTGCACGTGTCTGCACATCATTGGTGCTCAATAAGGATTAGTTGAGTGAAGGACTGCCACTCGCCTCCTTAGTAATATGAATGACGCTCAACTCATTCGTCTATAAAATATAAACACTGTCGCCTATGTCTTGGCTACTAAAGTAGGTGAACGTTTGCAAAAAGCCTGAACAGATAGGAAGCATCCCAAATTCTAGTGTTCATGTGTAACAAATGTATAGGAATCGGAGTCGTCTCCTTCCTCCTCTTTCATTATGAAACTATTTTTTATTTAGTGCTTCCTTCTTCTACTGTGCTAGCGATTTGTAATTCAACCACGAAATGAGCCGTCTCATACCGTGTCTTTAAGTGAATAAAAATGCAAGATGGTTAATGCACGTAGAAACGAAAGTTCCCTTTCGTCCCATTGGAATCCAGCGTCCGATGTGTCACCGCAAAACTGAACTGTCTCCAATTACTTAACTTCCTCAAAAATTTTAGGGAGAAACTCAGGAAGGGGGGCATTTTCTTCTTAGCTCCTTCCACATCTCCACAATATTCAATACTGTATTTTTTTTTTTAAGTCTTAAAAAGCAGTGAAATTTCCAGGCAGGAAACTGACAAGTAAGTTTAAGGGAATGTATTGCAGGCTTATTCCTTATCTGTCCCAAGAGTCCTTTGATTTATTTAGTTTATCCTATAGCATAAGAAGCTAGGGTAGGCGCACGAGGAATGCAGCTGGGAGGCCATAGCTGTATTTTGTTGTGTCCTTGGACAGCTGCAGTTCTCTTTCTCAGTGAGCTTTCCATATATATATTTATGAAAGAAGCAGAGAGAGAGAGAGAATGGGTGTGCCAGGGCCTCCAGCCACTGCAAATGAACTCCAGATGCATGTGCCACTTTATGCATCTGGCTGACATGGGTACTGGGGAATTGAACCTGGGTCCTTAGGCTTTGCAGGCACGTGCTTTAAGCTCTAAGCCATCGCTACAGCCCTCTCAGTGAGTGAGTTTTCTTACTGTTAGGTCAAGCATGACTTACTTGCCAGTGAGTCTTTGCTTATGTGCTTGGATCCCATCCCTTGCCATGCCATGGAAAGTGGAAAATGACCCCCTCCAGTGGAATGCTCCATTGTGTATGCATGTCTGTGTGTGTGCATGTGTGCATGCACGTGTGCATGCATACATGTTCATGTGGAGGCCAGAGGTGAACATCAGTTCAATTGTTCCCCACCCTAGTTTTTGAAATAAAGTCTCTCACTAACCCTGAACCTTATCAGTTCAGCTAGACTAGTGAGCCAATGAGACCCAGGGATCCTCTTGTCTCTGCCACCACACCTCTGGCATCACAGACAGGCCCCACTGCACCTGGCTTTTATGTGGGTGCTGGGGATCAGGCCTGAGGTTCTTATGCTGATAAAGCCAATCACCTTACCAACTGAGCCATCCCTCGGCCCCAACCAAAGCTTTTTATGAAAGTCCTAACTTCCAGTTCGCTCCTAAAAGTGAGTCTCATTATTACTGTCTGGTGTTTGTGGAAAGCCTTCCCCACTGCAATCCAGTTGCCTTTGAAACATCTGAAGGCCCTGCTCAGACTTGATCTCCTTTGAGAATCATCCAGTCATGTCTCACATCTGAAATAGAATGGGTCCCCTCTGGCCATCTATTGTCACAACCTCATGGTTTATTTTCTTCCCAGTAATTTTTCTTTATTTATGTACTGTCACCCCTCCCCTACTAGTCTGGGATGGTCACGGTGGCAGGGATCTGTCATTAAAAGCAAGGAACCTACTGTTTGCCCAGTGTCTGGGAGTGAGGTCAGTGCCGTTGTGAATTCAGTGAGTCAAGCGTGGCTCTCGAGACTCAATGAGATTGTTTCACTCGCCGGCAATCCCACAGACAGTTGAAGATGGACCATCGTGGAGTCTGGTTCCCAGCCCTGGCCGTGGCCTTGACTTTGGTTTCTAAGAAGGAGCGGCCTTTGCCTTCTTACTGTCTGAGTCATCGCCAGGTGGCCCCAAAACCCACTTGGGTGAGCTTTCAAAAGTCTTAACTCCCCCCTTCACCTTGGTTTTCTATCCATTTTAATTCAACACTCACATTACATTAAATGATTAACCAAAAAAAAAAAAAAAGGACATGTCATTAAACTGGTCAATGACAGAGTCACATTAATATTAAGGAATTTTACCATGGGATGATGCTTTCTGGCAGTGGAGAAGCTATGCACAGGGAGAGTGAGGGCAATCTGGTTGTCTTCAGCGTGTCTGACAGGCAGGATGGGTTGTTGGTGTCAATGGTCCCAACGATGGTAACTAACATTTCACAGAGTCCATCAGACCTGTGTGCCTGCTCAGGGGCCCACCCACAACCCTTCTCTGCTGCCTCCTGGTCCCTTCTAAATTAAATCACATTCCACCGCCTGTTATTGGATAACGTCTGGACAAAATACTCTTCCACACTCTTCTTGCTTAAGGCAAAGAAATTGGAACAGATAGAACTGTTGGCAGAGAGCCACTTACTAATTGCTGTATGCCCAGCTCCCCTCGCCAGAGGCACACCCAGCATCCGCAAATGTATGGCTGGCTCCCAGTTTTTTTTTTTTAAGTTTCCGAAACAATTGGTGCAATATTTATTGAGAGGACAGGAGAAGGGGGAGGAAGTAGGGAAAGGAATTCTCGGCACCTTTGACTTGGTCTGTTTAATCTCCCGTTATTTTGATCACGGTGATCTGGGGTTTTAATTTCCTGTAATCTGGCAAGGAATGCCATTCTCTTCCTTGAGGAGTCTCTGGTCTCTGCTTCTCATGTTCCAAAAAAATCCTAAGAGATGTTTTGTCAAGGACTGGATTTTTCATTAGAAATCCAAAGATTCCCATTAACTTGAATTATCTTCATAGCTCTGATCAACTTTCAGCTTAATAATTCATGATGTTTAATAACCTGTTCCGATCATCCCCCAAAATTATTGATTTAATAATATTTGGTCATTAATAATGAAGAAGGAGGCGGTGGTTTTTCTTATCATTTACATCAATTTATTTCTTATTGCCCTGCAAATCTTTGGGAGAACCAAATAATCATAGGACTTTTAATATCTTAACATATTTCTCGGAAGAAGTCAGGAACGTATGCTACATTTTAGCATGTCTAGTCTTTACTGTTTTTTTTTAATTTTTTTTTTTTTTTTGGTGGAAGCACTTGAACTAGGGTCTCACTATGTAGCCCAAGCTTGCTAGGATTATAGATGTGTGGTGTCAATCCCAACTATTATCTGTACCCTGATATTCAAAGGATATAGTTAAGGCATGCAATCAGTCCAGCTATTCCCCATTCAAACCGTTGAAGAGTGTTTGAATCGAGAGTACTTAGAAACCATACAAACTACAGCCCTCCAAACCTCGGGTTCTCTTGACTTGCTAGTTTCAATTGACTTGCTCGTTTTTGGCCATCTTTCGCCTAATCTTACTGCACCCGCCACTTTGGATTCTTCTGTCAATACAATAGGTAGTTTGAAAGGGGGATGGAGTTGAAAAAATTCATCATCACCAATTTGTTTTGGCAACAAATAGTTTTTGCAGTGAGTTTCCTATAAAGGTCAGCTCTGTGATGGGGCTGGTGAACGCATCTCATTTCATATGAAAAGAAAGAAGTGAAGACCAAATGCATGAGCCAGATTCATTCTTTCTGATTACGATTCCAATGTCATTAGGCTTTATTTTCAGCCTAAAGAAAAATGCCTTTAGGAACCTCATTTGAAAGGTGCCCTCATTGTAGGAATATTCTTATCAGGGTTTCTTTTTCTACAATAATGAATAACTAAGTCTTCAGGCAAGTTTCCAAGAAGAACCTACTTTATCCCCAATTCTGTTCAATACCTAATGGTGTTATGGCACGTGTCCAGAACCCAACCTTCCAGGCAATGAGAAATTTCCTTCTAGCACTGCATTTTGATGGCAACACACTTCCTATATTAGATAGAAAGAAGAAGATGTGTGCTATTGAGCTCAAGAAAATCATTAGAATTCCCCTACCTGGGGCTCCATGTGCTCAGTGCTAACACATGCTGGGAAAGTGTCCAGGGGGGAGTGGGTCAGTGTATGTATACATTGCCAAAGGAAAGAAAGGAGAGAAATTTTTTTGTAAAAAGCCATGATGAGCAATGGGTGCTGTTGAACAGACTGCATGGACGGCAAAGGCTGACCACAACTTCCCAGGGGGTTATACATTTGGGGACTCGCACAGGTGAACCTAGAGTCTGTTCTAAAGATTCCAGAACTGGGCTCCACTCTATGAATCAACATGTAAACATGTTATTGTGTTAGGACAAAGAATACATCACTGGGTTGTTGTTGGGCAACTCATATAATGCAAGATAGAATGTTGATCTTCAACAAGGACTCGTGAGTGCGATCCAGTTGGTGACTTATGATCAGCGTTTGCATAAACACAGAACACTGCCATGAATCTGAGCCTGAGCCCCTGTCTTGTAACAAGGGACGTGATACTTTGTTTTGGTTTGGTTTTATAAGGTAGGGTCTCACTCTAGCTCAGGCTGACCTGGAATTCACTATGGAGTTTCAGGGTGGCCTCGAATTCATGGTGATCCTCCTACCTCTGCCTCCCCGAATGCTGGGATTAAAGGCATGCACCACCTGGCCAGATGTGATAGTTTCTTAATCATTCTTTTTTTAAAAAAAATTTTTGCTATTTTAAAAATATTTATTTATTTGCAAGCAGATAGATAGAAAAAATGACAAAGAGAATGGGCAAGCCAGGGCCTCCAGCCACTGCAAAGGAACTCCAGATGCATGCGCCACATTGTGCATCTGGCTTTGCATGGATACTGGGGAATCAAACCCAGGTCATTAGGCTTTACAGGCAAGAACCTTAACTGCTGAGCCATCTTTCCAGACCTCAATCATTCTTTTTTAAAAAATATGTTTAATTTATTTATGTATGTATGTATGTATGTATGTATGTATTTATTTATGAGAGAGAAAGAGGCAGAGAGAGAGAGAGAGAATGGGTGCACCACGGCCTCCAGCCTCTGCAAACAAACTCCAGACACAAGCGCCACCTTGTGCATCTGGCTTACATGGGTCCTGGAGAATCAAACCTGGATCCTTTGGCTTTGCAGGCAAACGCCTTAACCACTAAGCCAACTCTCCAGACCTCAATCATTCTTTATACAAAAAATGCACTGCATTGGGTCATAGCACCCAGTGTGTTTCTTACTATGGGTCAAGTTCAAAACAACAGTTCAAAAGCCCTGGGGGGAAAATACAGCTTCCCCTGGGTGAAACATGACAGGTTAACACCTGTAAGTTGCTACCAGGAACTACTACACCTCTTGGGCTGGGGTGATGGCTCAACAGATAAAAGCACTTGCTTCGCAAGTGTGTAACTAAACTCAGATCCCCAGAAACAATGTAAAATCCTTCACTCGTGTCTGTAGTCCTGGCGTACCCAGGGAAAGAAGGGAGACGGAGACAGGAAAATCGGTCATAAACTCAGTGTGGTGAACTCCATGGTGAACGATAATAAAGAGAGACCATGTCAACGAGGCGGAAGGTGAGGACGGACACTCCATGTTGTGCGCTGACCTCACGTACTGGCTGTGACACACAAATGCCCATTCTCTCTCTCCCCTATCACACACACACACACACACACACACACACACACACACACACACAAGAACTATACCTCTCAAGTAAATTGAAAGACGCAATTCTTCCATTTGAAAGGTCTGATGGACTCTTACCTACTTCACAGATAAGAATAGGGACCACGGCAGACCTGCCACAGTCAGGGTGGAGCAGATGTCACCATCCGAAGCACACAGATGTCCCTCCCTCTCTATTTCTCAAATGCTTAGGGGACCGCAAAGTCCCCAGGGCTGACCTAGAAAGAAACCTCTCGTGGTCTAATAGGGAGGTCACAGTGGACCCCCACAAAATCAAAATGCACCCAGTACTTACTCATACACCGATAGCTCACACTGAGAGAAGACCTAAGACCACACAGGAGCCGAGAAGACATTGGGGTTAAAGATCTTGTCCAATTTGAAGGAAAAGCAGAGAACTCTAACCTCACCTTGAAACAGAAATGGAAGTGTAGAATGACTTAACTTACAGCCAGCCCTAATAAGTTAGTTAAAAATCATTTCACTTGGGCTAGAGAGATGGCTTGGCAGTTGAGGGGTTTGCCTACAGTGCTTATGGACCCGGGTTCGATTCCCCAGTACCTACATAAAGCCAGATGCACAAGGTAGCACATGCGTCTGGAGTACATTTGCAGTGGCTGGAGGCCCTAGAGTGCCCCTTCTCTCTCTCAAATAAATAAATAAAATATATTTTATATTAAAAAATAACTTACTTCTTCTTTCTGCTGCCATTAATTTGAGGCTCACAAGTGGATTGGCCCTGACATCCAGAAGGTGCACAATGAAGCCCTGGCCTTCACCCCTTCTGGCGACATTGTAGTCTGCTGTTTGTACTTGCTGACTGTCAGCTCTCAGTGAGCATGGCCTTCCTGCTTCAGATGGTGATGAATCTGGCTTTTGCCACCCAGATTTTAATATTCATTGTTAACTTGAGGAGCTGACATGGATGGGACAAGATTTCATTATGAGCCTCCTTGAACTTACACCAGTTTTAGGAGTAGGGAAATAGATTTTACCCAAGAACATCCTTAATGTTATGTCAAAGCCCAATTGATCTGATGGGCTCTTAATGACTGGGCTGATAATAAGGAGAGATGAGGCTTAGACCTGCTGAAGCCAGTATGGGAAGGTAGATGGTAATTTGCATGGTCTGCAGTCAGGAGAAATGGACTTGTCTGAGTTCAAAGAGATTGCAGATCTAAGGGACCCTGGGTACAGCGGCCAGTGTACCCCCAGACTTTGTGTGTGAGAACTCACCCGAACATGCCCAGGAGGCTGAGAGGCCGAGGGGTTGGTCAAACACTCATACCCAGGTGCCAGAAGACCAGAGAAGCAAATCAAGGAAGGGGGGAGGAAAAAAAAAAAGACAGTTCCCCCACTGTTAGAGATAACTTAGGCTGCTAAGAGCCTGGCGAGCAAGCTACGAAAAATACTTCTCACTGCGTTTTAAGCAAATCAGAGGGTTAGCAGGACATGGTCACCTGGAGAGCTAATGTGTAATTGAGTCAGGAAAAGAGTGTGCGCCTTTCTGATTAATATTTACCACAGTCTGTGTGTGTTTTGTATCAAATGGTAATGATGTAACAGATCAAGTTGGACAAAAAGGGAAGTGTGGATTGAAACAGGGTATTGTGCCCATCAAATGCTGCCCCCTCTCTGCCTGGCATAAGATGAATACCATTCTTTAACAGCAAGCTGGTATTCTTAAAGAACTTATTACAGAGACTCCAAGGAAGCCAAGGATGAAGGAATGCCCGACTGGCAGCGATCAATCACTCCCTATTAAAGAGGAACCGATCCTTCCTTTTAAAGGAACAGTTCGTATGAAGGTCTCTAGCATAAATATGTAAATCACTGGCATGATTCCAGATGTCTGGACTCCCGTGTTTGGGGAGATGCCCCCCCCCTACCATTCACACAGAAGAGCTTCTATGAAACAGAGGTTAATTATTGACACCAGCAGAATAATAATATCATAACGGCAAAGGACAAAGTCACATTTGGTTAAAGATTCTGTGTCTTGAGATGCAGTAGGCCAGGAGCTGTTCCAGGAACAGCCAGTTAGTGAAGTAGAGCCCGAGAAGAAAGGGGCTGCAGGAGGCTGTCGGGCATGGCCCGTCCACTTAGCGGCCACACAACACTCACAATGCCTTTTTTAGTTTACCACTACCTTTCCTTTCCCTTCTCAGAAACCTTTCAAGCAGTGTTTCTTTATCTCCCTTGAGCTAGACTAGCCAGCCAATGAGGTCCAGGGACTCACTGTCTCTTCCTTCCCAGTGCCGGAATTACAGACACATGCCATCCTGTTGTACATGGGTATGGGGGGATCTGAACTCAGGTCCTAGTACTTGAGCAATAAGTACTTTATCCACCCAGCCCCCGCCCCCCACATATTTCATGCTGTGAAACAAAGTCAGGAAGTGTCATAGGGCTGCAGCTGAGACAATGGACCGGAGTACTGAAGTGTGGGCAGTCTGTGTCTGTATGTGTGTGCATGCGTGTGCTTGGCACACCTCCCCAGGAATCATGGGAGGGAATCACGCCCTCTGCCTCTCTCTCTTCTGAGAGCAGGGATGGAACAGGCAGTGTGTTGATAGTTCATGGAACCTTGGTGGATTCGAGTTCCGATTTAATGAGAGGAGACTCTTTCAGAATCTGAGACCTTCCATTAGGAACAGGTGTGGTTTTCAGAAATACTGAATTCTTGAAGCCAGTCCCACACATCCTACCAAAATAATTCAGCACAAGATTCACTCTTGAGAACTTGTGCCATGTATCTGCTTAAGAAATATAATTTGGGCTGGAGAGATGGTTAGCCATTAAGATGCTTGCCTGCAAAGCCAAAGGACCCAAGTTTGATTACCAAGACCCTCATAAGCCAGATGAACAAAGCAGTGAATGCATCTGCAGTTCATTTGCAACAGCTGAAGGCCCTGGTGCACTCATTCTCTCTATCTGCTTTTCACACACTCTCTCTTATTAAATAAAATAAAAATTTAAAATATATCCCAAAAAAGAAATGTAATTTAATTAACCTGGGGGGTTTGATTAAAGTATAGATTTCTAACCCAGGCATAGTGACCATGCCCATAATCCCACACTCAAGAAACTAAGGCAGGAGGAGTGCCGTGAGTTCAAGGGCACCCTCGACTACAGAGAGAAAAATCTGTCTCTAAAAAAAGAAAAAATGCACATATCTTTGTTTCAGATTAGATCTGCTGATTTGAAAGGTCTGATAGGAAGGCCTGGCAATAATTTGAGTGTGTGCGTCTGTGTGTGTGACTGAGAGAAAGAGAGAGATAACGAGAGGGAGAGAGAGAGAGAGAGATCTTTGTATGTGGGTTCTCACCTCCACCTTGTTTGCAACAGTGTCTCTTGTTGTTCGCCATTACTTGTGCCTCTGCCAGACCAGCTGGCCTACGAGCTTTGGTGGGATTCTCTTGTCTCCACCTCCCATCTTGCCATTGGTTTTCTGTGGTTACAGACATTTGTGCTGTATAGCATCTGACTTTATGTGGGCACTGGAGATCAGACGGAGGTACTGGCACTTGCAGGGGGCAATTGCTTTATCCGCTGGGCCATCTCCCCAGCCCAGAATCTGAGTTTTAAGTGTAAGCCAACTTATGTTTAGAGGCACTTATTTGTAGGATCACAACTTGCACACACACAAAAAAATAAAGCAAAAAATGAAGGTGTCTGCTTATGACTCTAAGCTTCCTCCCAGCACCTGGGCTCATAAGTCCTGCCATTTTTATGAGGAGAGGAAGGCAGAATTATTTTCCTCTGTGCCTTCTGTCCTGAACAGTGAAAGGATACAGGGATTTCATTCTCCACATTAAAAATGTTGTATTCACACTCCACCATACACACACACACACACACAGCTGAGTGTGGTAGCACATGTCTTTAATCCCAGCACTCAGGAGGCAAAGGTAGATGGATCAATGTGAGTTTGAGACCACCCTGAGACTACATAGTGAATTTCACATCAGCCTGGACTAAAGCAAGACCCTATCTCAAACAGAAAAAAAAGCCGCCCTAGGGGGAGGACGGGGCTTTTACAATGCCAGCCAGAAGAAGGCAAGTGTTGTGCTCCAGACAAAGGGTGGCGCAGACAGAGTTGAGTTCCGAGAATCAGTTCTGGGTCAGGGAAGTGGACAGTGGGGTTTCCAAGCGGGCACTTCCACGTGTCTTCACCACCGGGTGTTCCCAGAGAGGCTTCCGTACGACTCCAGTGTTCTGGGAGGGTTGGATGCACAGTTGAGTCATACCCCGAAGCACGAGCTAATCCATTGTTGGTTCATTTCTAGATGATCCATCTCCCCTCCATAGCCAAGACCTACCATATCCAAGCATCTGTGTCCCACCCTCGCAAACAGCAGCCCCACATCCGGGTCAGTTTCTTAGAAACAAAAGCTCAGAGTCCACAGCACAGTTCCTTCCTTCGACTTCCCTGCTCACCAACACTGTCACCACATTTCTTTCTTTCTCTCCGTTCCCTGCACTTCTGTAGAAAACACACCTCTGTCTCCTGCCACACCAGCTCACAGCCATGTGCAATATTAGCTTGGATCTTTTCAGTATCTCTTCCCAACAGGAGGCTCTCAAAATGATGCTGGGAATTCCTATCCCTTCCTTTTCTCCACATCTCCCCTCTCTCATGCAATCATCCTTAGACCTCCCGGTAAGTGAACAGCACAGCACACAGTGCATGTCCGTGTCTCACTTTCTCCACCTTAAAATGGGCTTAAGGGAAGCGCCTTCCTTCTAGGGGGCTTTATTTACTTTTCTCCTTGCTGTGACAAAAATACCCAGCAAGAAGCAACTTAAGGGAGAAAGGGTTTATTGCATTCTACACCTCAAGAGGGTCCACACCATCCATCACGGTGGGGAAGGCAGGGATGCAAGAGCACGAAGCAGCTCGACACATTCAGTCCTCAGTCAGGAAGCAGAGGCTGAGGAACACTGGAAGTCAGCCAGCGCACTTCTGTTCTATTCAGCCTGGGACTCTCTTTCATGGAACGATGCCATTCCCAGTGCAAGAGGGTCTTCCCACTTTGATTAATGTTATCTAGAAACTCCTTCACATGGGGTGGGAAGATGGCTGAGCAGATAGGAGCACTTGCTGCTTGAGCATGAGGGCATTTCCAGCCAGAGACCATCCAGTTCCACTTGCCAGAACCTACATAAAACGCTGGCAGGGCTGGGGAGATGGCTGAGTGGTTAAGGTGTTTGGCTGTGTAACCTAAGGACCTTGGTTCGATTCCCCAGGACCCACGTAAGCCAGATGCACAAGGGGGTACATGAGTCTGGAGTTCGTTTGCAGTGGCTGGAGGCCCGGATGTGCCCATTCTCTCTTTCTCTCTGCCTCTTCATCTCTCTCTCAATTAAATAAATTAAAAATATATTTTTTTAAAAAGTTGGCATGGTCACCACATCTGTAACCCCAGTCCATGGAGGAGGGAGCCTGGACAATCACTGGGCCTCGAGGATGGACAGCAGCTTGGGGTTGAGGGAGAGACCCTGTCTCAAGGAAACATTCACGTGAGCCATCAGCAAAGACGCCTGACTGACGTGCTCTCCTGCAGCCGCTGCACGCATGTGCTTGGAGTGCGTGCTCGTGCACATTCACACACAGGCATGCACCACATTAGCACACACACCACAGCGCATACATACTTTAGACACATGCACACACACGCAAAATAAAAAAGAAATCCCTGCTTCTGGTTTCATTTGAAAACTCAAAGCATTTCGTCATGAGAACCTCTGTTTCCACTTGACCATGGCCAGATGGAGACAAGAGTGCTACCCGCACCCCCCCCAACCAGCACTCCCCTGAGGTCATATGTCCATCATCACTCTTTTTTTGGTAATGTTCTGACCCATCTACGTGGCTGAGATTGTCACGCCTATGAGCTATCCCTACATTAATGAAGAGTCTATCAACAAAGAAAGCACAGTCGGCTTTGTCCATCCCATCTTGGCCCCTGTGTCTACCACCTGATTCCTACCCATATTCTTGGCCATCCCAGCCCTGCCCTCTCACTGAAGCTCTGTTCTTCCTTCTCCTTTGTGGCATGACCTTCAGAACTTACTGTTCTATCTTAAAGACTATTTGAGGCTGGTGTGATTGCTCACTGATTAAGGCACTTGCCTGCAAAGCCTAACAACAAGGGTTCAATTCCCCAGTACCCACATAAAGCCAAATGCACAAAGTGGTGCATGCATCTGGAGTTCCTTTGTAGTGGCTGGAGGCCCTGGCGTGCCCAGTCTCTCTTTCCCTCTCTGTTCTTGCTACCTCTCCCTGCTTGCAAATAAAGACATAAAATATTTTTGAAAGACTATCGGGGTTAAGAATTCCAATAAAAGAAAGTTATCATTCATACCAGCATGCTAGTTGAGAAAGACTGTTCTGGGATGAGAAATTTGAGAAGCAATGTTGTAAGCAGGGATACAGGTCAACATATTCAGAGCAGTTAGGACGTGGGATTGAGAACACCGGAAAAAATAAAACAAATGCATAGCCTAAAATAGGTTCACAGACAGAGCTCACATATACCAGGGGCCCTGAAACATGGAGGAGGCAGACACCGAGATATGTTTATGGTGCTAGAACATGACACTTAGTCCCACTTTTGGTATATGGAGTCAGATGGCAGCAGACATCTAGATACAAGTGTTCTGCGCACTGGTGGGAAAGAGATGGCATGGAGAATGGCAAGGTAGATCTGAGCTGACACTTTAGAAGCCCACACCTACGTGTGGCTTTCAAAAAGCCTAGAGAAGCCAGACATGGTGGCACATGCCTTTAATCTCAGCACTTGTGAGGCAGAGATAAGAGGATTGCTAT